>WEDG01002026.1:0-92382 GCA_017591395.1 Schistocephalus solidus | reverse complement strand
ACAACAACAACAACAACAACAACAACAACAACAACAACAACAACAACAACAAACAACAACAACAACAACAACAACAACACCAACAACAACAACAACAACAACAACAACAAACAACAACAACAATTCATATATTTTGCCGATAGAACTTGACTTCTTTGTCGAAGTTAACTGTGTGGAAGATATCGAGCTCCATGTACAGTCTTTAAAGTTAGTCTTCATGAAGTTGGATGCAATAATTATAGTAGGAAACACAATCTAAATTTTCCAGACAACTATCATTTGAAAATATATTTCTGCAAAATTAATAAAAGTATTTAGCTTTTGGCCAATTTTTTGCATTCCTAATTCCAAAAGATGGTAGGAGGAAGGAATTTGATTAAATCATGGAAAATATCGTATTTTGAAAGCTTTGATAAATTGAGATTTGTGGATCTTAAACAAATTTGAAAGCTACATATTTTGGAGTAATGGTTTAAGACTGATGAACATTTGCAGGGTATACATCAGTTTGTAAACATTTCAATGTATCGTTTGAGATCGAAATAGTGTTTCTATTCATGTGCGAGAAGACTTATTCGTCATAGCCTGGTGTTTAATTGCCTGCAAACTGCCAGGCTTCTATAAAACGACTGAATTGAGAAGGTTCGTAACGCAAATGCATGTAATTCGTAAATTAAGCCTTTAAATTAATTCAAGAAACATGCAACCAAATTGTAATGTTTATATCATCTCAGATAATTCCGTACGCGCGCGCGAATCCAGCCAAAATGGAGCAGATAGGCAGCGAACGGTCAGTCGCAGTTACCATTCGCGAATACATCCTGTTCCAAACCCGCTATGCGGCATCTCAGTAACATGGGCGACAAACATGCGCCAGCAAACCGCAGGCGATGTTAATCAACCGAAAACCAATGGGACAGATGCCTGGGAGCCATGACGCAGGACCTTGCGTCAGCAGTCAGATCGACGTACCGATCTCACGGAGCCGTTACTGCATCATTCACCTTCAATAAAGTCTCTTTTTGCCTTTATTATGACGCGAGGTATTCTCTTGTAGTTGCGAAGTTAAACCTTGACCCTTTTCGAAGAGGTGGGCAGCCATTTAGCAGAATTCCTCCTCCCTGTCGCCTTTAACCAGCTTAGGGTTTGTGAACGCAGGGAACATGAGTTTGGTCTAGCTACTATCGTGATAAGGACGCTAGAACGGGGTGCAATAAAAATCAATCGACTGCTCACTCGGATTTAGTAGGTCGTAGATTTGATGACCTTGACTCGCTGGGTGTTTGGGTCGGTGTTTATTTAGTAAATCTGGTGATCCCGAAGAATCTACAACATAGGGCTGAGCATGACATATATTTTGGTTCTCCGTGGGACGAACACGACGCATTGGGCACGTTTGTTGCTGGTTACTATAATGAGTCTGGGGACTAGTTACACGAGTGGTCTTTAGGGTTTTTGTCTTATTTATGAAACCTCGCAGCCTGGTTGGATGAACCCATGCCAGAGAGGTTGGCTTTTAGTACAGCTAGCTTTAGCCAATTGAGCTATGAGACTTGAGCGGAAGCTACTGTGGATCTGGCTGTTTCCTGTGAAAGCTGAGAACTGTGAGAAAATGTAACGGTTGGTTTGGTTTCAATTGAGTATCCCAAACATGTTGAACTTCCTTTCCGGTTTTCCTCTTTCCAAAGCACTGTGCGCTGTATGTTGTGCAGACCAGACGCATTGCTGCTCCTCTGGTCTGGAACCAAAACTGGCATCAGTGGTTTTCTTTGCAGAGTTATAAAAATCGACTGATTAAATCAGTGGGTGATCGTTGGTTATTGTATCCTAACCTGAGCCTACAGAGGTTCGACTAGCACATATGGACAGTTGGCTACGTGATGGGATCATGAG
Source organism: Schistocephalus solidus (assembly GCA_017591395.1). Lineage (NCBI taxonomy): Eukaryota > Metazoa > Platyhelminthes > Cestoda > Diphyllobothriidea > Diphyllobothriidae > Schistocephalus > Schistocephalus solidus. The sequence goes on along the minus strand of WEDG01002026.1, from coordinate 90,489 downwards.
GAGTGGCTGTCAAATCTTCGAAAAGGGTCAGGGAGTTCAACTTTACACTCTGCAGATAATCACCCACACTCAGAATAAAACTAGTAGAGAGTGGATGTAGGCCTTTGCCTTTAATGAAACTTCAGTCAAATGATGTAGTGATCCAGCGCCGGCATAACGAGCCTTGCACAGTCACAGATCCGCATCAATGATGTTTAACGGAACCCCTGTGGGCAATTAAACCATCACGAAGCTTCAATTTCTGATGCAGGAAGGCAGGGTTGGGTTTGCTGCCGCTTGCTCACACGATTGACGCCCTGTACGGGCTCGAAATTTCAAACAAATGGCACAAAGTTTTCTGGTACTCGACCAATTTTGTCTGTTCTGGTTGAGCCTTTCGTCTCAACAGGGACACGTGAATATAAAGCGCTCGCCCGCTCTAAAATAGGTGGCCTTCCGGTAAATTTCTTAGAAAGGAAAAATATAATTCGTGTCCTAATTTAACCTAAAGTCTTATTACGAACCAGCACCTACCCCACCGGAAAGTCCAACTCTTGCAGATAACAGCGACAGCATGCCCTACCCTCATCTACCATTGTCTCCGGTTTTCACAAACATCCAAAGGCAATGCAACACCTCACATTCCAACGCTTCAGCAACCCACCAGGGCCTGTGCTAATAATGGCATACATTCAGCTTGTTGCGATGCAGCAACGCCGCAACACCACACAGCAGTAGGGTTACCAGAGATCCTGCCTTTTGCTAACCTCTCGCAGTCGGTGAAGATGTTTGCCCTAACAGTTTGGCAACCGGCTGCCCATCCTTCCGCGCTGCTCCACCCAGCAGATGACATTTACTCCCCGAACTACAACTTGACTAGAATGTGAGTCGTATTAAGAAAACCAGTCGTAGGCAACGGTAGGTTATGCAAGTTTCCCAGCCACCACTATCGTGCAAACTGGTAATAAGTGTTTTACGGGTGGGACCTCACTGCTGAGAAGTAGCAACATATGTCCATGAAAATATTTTCCGCCACATTTGGTCGCATAGGCCTTGGTAGAGCAATTATAATAAACAAGTAATAAAAATAAAACAAAAAATCTCAATACATGAAAGAAATTTGAATAAAAACAAAAAGTATAACGTTGTGTATTTTAATATGAACGCACGAGTTAGCGCACAGAGGGCGATCTTATGAAATAATAAACCGAACCCTGCCTCCTAACCCAGATACATTAGTGTTAATTGTATGTTGAAACGTCGGGAGCTAATAAAGCCTTCCTTTTCGCTATCAATCCCTAGCCTCTAAGTCACAGTTTATTTCTTAATTTCGCAAACCCTTGAAAATAGTTCAATAAATACTAAAGACTACTTAAATGAAAACTAAAAAGAGGTAATGAGTAGATATCCAAGCATTGCTTTTCATTGTTCGTAGAGTCAACCACGGCACACTGTAGCGAGTGTTTTAAATCTGTATGAATGGGAACAAATATTTGTAAAATTTAAAACTTCTACAGAAGATTTCAGTTTAATTCATGAAATGTCAGCCTTGTCAGAGTGGATAGTATGGCCCTGGTTTGAATTGTCCATGGTGTCTTTGCAATGAGTTGATCGGTAAAATTCTGTTTGCCAGGGAAGAGTTTATTTCAGATCTGTTTACTAAAAGGCTAATACGGCAAATGGAACTGAATCGATGTTTCTTGATTTGGTGTTTTCCTACACTACTGCACCTCTGGACAAAACTTCGTTTATGTGCGTTGTAATTTTAAAGGAATATTAATATATCATGGAAAAGTTTTAAATATATCCTCTAGAGAACGGAAATGATCTTGCGTGCAAAAAAATCAGGTTAATGGAGATAAAAATGTATTGATTTTTGGAAACAAGGACGGATTTATTTTAAATATTAGTTTTGCGGAGTTATGACGTTTTATGCCGAAATGCAAAAATACCTTGTGTGATATTTCGTTTTATAATAATGGGATATTTCGGACTGGTAAACAAGTATTTTTACAAAATCTCGTCAATGCGCCATCCTTTTCCGTCCCACCGTAAGCCGAAAGATTTCCTGACGACATTTATTCTGCAGTTGAATATTAAAGAATCCGAAAATTGAAACTTAAAGGGCAAATTTAAGTATGTTCGGCCACTGCTGCATTTAACTTAGAATCTGTTTTGAAAAGTAAGATTTTATAGCGAAAAACGCTCCACCAGAAAGAAAACAAGCGAGGCTCCTTTCATTTCACGAGGCATTGTGTCCCTTATTTTCAGCGAAATCGACAACCGGGTCGAAAATCATTTTTCTTTGACTCTTACTCTTTGAAACGGCTAAGTTTGCAGACATCTCGACAACAAACATGTAATTTACAGCGTGTAAAGAGACATTGCCTTTATTAATTCATCGAATTCAACTTGTGCGCCAGTTTATTCTCTCGAAAACGAGCTCTGTATGCTTTTAAACCATGACATACGGCAAAAACCACCACGTGCCAAGACAAACCAGGTCTCTCAGAACCCCTACTCAGTAAAATGCCTTTCAACATATATCTTATTCTCGAAGGCCTTTGACAAACACATACAAACAGAATCTTACATCTATCGAAAGCAACCAACAGAAACCACAGGAAAACGTAAAAGTCTTTGCCACCATTTCAAGGACAATTTAAAAGTCAGTGTAATCCAAAACCCCTAATACTGATCAAGATAGTTAACAAAAAGGAAATTGCCGCTTTTCTGATAGTTTTTAAACAACGTTTTATAAATTTTAAAATAAAAATATGCCCTCGTTTTAAGAACGGTCGCTTACTTAATCCCATGGAAGTTTGGGGACACAATGCGGGCGAATTTGGATGACGGGCCCTATCTCATCAAAGCTCATGGAGTTCATGAGATACGGCAGTTACTGTTAATACTTTCGGCAGGATTTTATGCGTGACGACAACCTAAAAATGTCCTTGATGCACGCAATCTACACCGGTAGTCCTTCGCTACCAGAGAACAAATGCCCTGATTGCACACATAATTACCGTATCGGTCTTTTCGTCGGAAAAAGGCCCTGAATAGAAAGCCAACCGCAAAGGAACTACAAGGACTGCGATATCAAAAGGTTCGCGTTGTTTCACCTGCCACCTGCAGTATGGTAAAAATAACTCTGTGAACAAGATTATATCATAAGGAGTAGGCTAATTAAAAGAAACCTTGATATGGTGGGGAGCAACACTCTCCCTCTCAAATATAAAGGAACACTAATATAGTAGAATAGCAGACCTTCCCATTTGAAGGTATTCAGTTTTTGCAAAATTGTGAAGTCTTATGCAAAAACTCAGATACCTAACCTATGTGTGTGTGTGTGCATTTTGTTTTACCACGCCGATACTTGGGACTGTGAACAAGCTGATATATACAAAATCCGTCATATGTGTCGTCATCTCTGTCACGACAGTACACGAAAGATGCCGTTCGAGACAACATACCTTTCTTGTAGATGACCATTAATTAATCTGTAAAATTGAAACGGAAAGGGCAGAAAGAGTGTCATTTCTTCCTACATAGTATACCTTCAGCCACTCCGGTTTGTCCATTTGCTATCTTTAGAAGTGGGCCGCAAAGCAAGTCGCAAAGCATAGCCAAAAAGCGCTTCAATAGTGGAAGGGAATAAATGCGTTCTTTCATCTTCAGCCGGGACACGGTAGCTTTTATTTTTCAGCGAAGTCGAAAAGAAACCTTTCTTGAAAGAAGTCCCCATTTTCCTTTGAAGTGATCTCTAGAAAATGGCTAAAAGTACTTGCCAGACATTTCGACAAGCTTAGAGATAACTAAGTATAAGTAAGAGTAAAGAAATTAATCTCGAGTCATGTGATCTCGAACAATCAGGTTGCAGTGTCTGAAACATTCGTCTCCGCAAACTCCGTCTCTTTTGCTTCAAGTGAGTCTCTGAAATACAACCCAAATTGCCATCCGCGTAAGAAACAAACTGTCCTCAGAAATCCAGGTCAATCTTTGCAAAATGCCTAAGAAATATCTGACTCTTTGAAGGCTTTGATAAGCGTCAAGAATGTTAATTTACCGAATCTTTCGTATGAGTTAATACGTTCTAAATAATTTTTGGCAGAATTATGCATGCGCCTAGCTAAGACGCAATGCACTCCGGTAGCTCTCTCATTGACACAGGTAAAATGCCCGATTGCACATTATTATATTAACCGTATCGGTCTTTTTCGTCGGAGGCCAAATGGAGCTCAACTGCGCACGAATCAAAGCGACAGCGACATCAAAGCAACCCCGCCGTCTCACCCGCCACCAAGCCACGGCAAAACAACCCATGAGCAAGATTTAATGATCGCGAAAAGCTAACGATCATCCTGACACGGCGGAAACAGCACACCCTCCATCGGACGCCCGCTCACAACAGCCACTCGTTGCCAGAGGCCCAAACAAACACACCGCCGGGCACATCCTTAGGCAATCAACAAAGTCTGGTGACCTGGTCACAGGACATCCGGACAGCAACTCAACCACACGCAACAATATTTTTCGGCATGTCCGACGATCAACAGTCAAAGAAAACACGACAGCCGGATCTATCTCCCATCAGGCAGATCGCCATAAGCTTCCATCGGATCCGGTTGAAGGTCTGAAAAAGACTTTTTGTTTAAAGAGAGCGTAAGGAACGATGCGGAGTGTTTTTACTTGCCAGATCAAACATCCTCTCAACAGCACAAGAAAGGATAAACTGATTATTATTCATGTTATTAGTTAATACATGGGCGGCCGCTGGGAGGCATGTTTACAGAGGACGAAACATTTTATGCGTACAAGTCAAAGAGGAGAAGTCATGCCAGCCAACGCGTCGACCACTGGTGCCCGGTCCTGTACACTGGCGTGGCTACGCGATATCGTTTCCTCTTCCAAAGAATGGCTAAAGGAAACGCAGCAACAACTCTTTTGGGCCTGTTCCTAAGATGTCAACAATTGTTAGCACTTTAGGCACATAATGATTGTATTTGGATTGGGTTGGCGTGGGTAGCTAGGCACGTGAGTACGGCTTTACTTCAGTGCCGAAACACCAGCTTGGCTCGCTCTTTTTCCTTCCTTTAATTCGTCTCTTACCTCCATTGCAATAGTAGGGTCATAAAATGTTACGTTACTGCTAAACCATGCGCAGTATCAAAATTTCGTCCGCTGTCGTACAAGCTTGGCGCAGAGCTGAAACTGGCGTGCAAGGTGCTGATAAATACGCATAGACGATTTGGCGCATTCTGAGCGAGAAAGACCCTGATACTTTGTATCTCAGACTTCAGCGCATCTACGGCGTCCAATAATAATAGGATATTGGTGTCAACATATCCGGGAGCATTCCGCTTAGTAAGCCATCTAAGAGGCAGCAGCCCTGCCGGTCAGTAGACCCTAGAACGGGCCATAGATGTTAGACGCGGAGAACGACGATCACTCAGATTAAGAGCACTCCGTTACATTGGCGAAGAATGCGTGCATTATAGCAATGCCACAAATAAGGTATGCAGGGACACGCCGAGGCGATGGGTTCACGTGAAGCACCCAAAATGAGCCGGATAAATGCCTCAGGCCTTCTTAACCGCGTGTTGAAACTACGGCGAAGTGGGCGAGGAAAGCATCGAGGCGTGCGGTAGATGCTAAGAAAGCCCACTTTCACTTTAGCCTCATTTGATTACATGCGCAAATTCACCGTCCCTGCACCAACACACAGAAGAACATTGTAGGGAGCCGACGCTCTGGCCATTGATATACGTCCTGCCGGAAGAATGGGAGGATGAGTTAGAAAACAGTGTCGGCGGACAGCGCTGTTGAAACATAAACGAGGCGATGTGGAAACATCGCGAGAGTACAAGCTGCTCTTTCGAGAAGTGCGTAACTGAAATCAACCCTCCACAACGAGCATCTGTCTCTACAATGCGCAAGACTGCAGACGATGCAGCCAAACGCCTCTCAGTGACTCGCTTCCAACTCAACCACAAAACCAGCATCAGCGAGGCATGAACCGGTAAACGCAATCCGATGCGATCCCCGACGAAACCGCAACAGACGCAACTCCTTCGCACGAAAGAAGATGCATCTAAGACACCAACACAACCGGGCTCCACCACCCAAGCAGTCCACATCCGTCCGGCTCCAGAACACGATCCGGCAGTCACGTTTCGTGTCGAAAGACCATACGGAGGAACAGAAACGCCCACCAGTGGTCATCAAAACAAAGACCGCATAACAAAGAGATATCCCACGGCAACTCTGTCATCCATCGGAAACAACATCTGCCGACCTTACATCAGTGATCGGTATTGCTGAAGTCTACTCTATGTAACATCACGAAAATACACACATGAAGAAGTCAAATGACCTACGTGCCCTGTGAAGTCTAAAAGAGGTATGTAAACCATAATGCTAATAAGATTACATAAAATCAAGCTCGAAAAGTATATTAAAGCCCTGAGGTAGTTTAATACAATCTGTATGGCTAAGATTGTTTTCAAAACCTTATTATCCTCCGTTAGAGGTGGTGACACACTTGTTGAGTCGCTCCACGTGAAGCCTTTCTTTTCCTAGGTCATTTATTTTAACTTCACTGGATTAAACAATTGATGCCACGCTAGGTCTTGAGCCTTCAATAGCCCGAAAACTGTATAACAGGTTAAGGGGAAGACGAGGCTCGTCTACAAATTAGTACCAGAATAAGAAACAAATTGTCAACTTTCATGTGCTTCGGGCAAAAGCAGTTTTTCGAAGCAGACACTGGCATTATTAGTAACTGCATTCACATGAAGGCTTAAGAGATACAAAAGTTAGACTTATCTTTTGATAAAATAAATATTCTGCGAATAACGACCAACTACTTTTGTGCATGTTGCAGACTTTCGGAGGTCCTACGAAAATCATCCATTAAGAAAAAGTATAAAGTAAAACATGCGCCCAAATGTTCAGACTGTTAGTGAATTATGTAATTGCCTGAATAGCATACCAAGTTTAGCTTCGTAACGTTGATGGCACCCTTGTTGACCTGCGCGAGGATGAGGTTAAAAAACGTAAGCATATTATGAGCAGGGTTCATTAAAGTGCAATTTTCTCCTCGAATAGTTCCAAATAACAGAATTTAAACTTTCAGAGTGTCTATTGAAACAAATTACGACTAAATTCACTAACAATGATTGAGGAAACTGTCGATAATATCAAAAGCAGCAACTGCATAGCACCTTATTTTCACTGCATTGGGGAATATATATCTTTATTTAGTAGCTGATTAAATGATCCATTTTGGCTATCCCAGGATAATTGGTGTTCAAAAGTGTGGGTCAGATATTGAAAGTCAGAAAAAGAGCATAGGCTTGACTCCATAAATTATACATCTATTCTGTCTCCAACGCAAGAATTCCTACTGCATATCGGCATCAGCCAGGTAACGTAACCTTTTACAATTACGTCTCAACGACAAGGTCTTTTAACTCTCCCATTATGCGCAAAGAAACCACTCCCACAAAATAAATCATTGAGTTATTTTTGAGGATTCTCGCAAAAGCGAGAATTAGAACGAGTAAATAATCTTCAAGTCTGTCAGCCAACACTCCAAAAGTAACTTGAACTTTTTCATTTTATTTCTTGCTGCACTATACCAATATGAATTGGCCTTTTCAACATTCGTGCATAGTAAGACTGTTTTATACCAATTTTGTCTATACTAAATTACGCCTAAATACTACAAAATATGGGAAAAACTACCGCTTAAGGTGATCGATAAAACATATTTCGAGGTATTTCCCAGACCTGGATGTGCCGTTATTTTTAGCTAGGCTCTCTGACACCTGCGTCGAAAATTACAAATAATAAGCAAAAAGGTTTTTCTAGTTTCCAGATGTCTAATAAGGATAAGATAAGGTAAACCATAATTATCGTAGTGCAAAACCCCAGGCTTATTGCATATAAACCGGCACTTAAAACGTTTCTGTGTTAATTAGCTTGACACTCGCTGCCAATATTAATGGAACTTGCGCGTGATGCTTTTAGTTTTGAATTTCAATTGTATTTCAGTCTCTAGACCATAAGCTTCATTTTTGCCCCGTTTTTAGATTGAGATGTTTCTGATTTATACGATAATCCTTCAATAGTGCAGAAGTTACTCTCCGAGATCTCTGATAAAAATTCGAATTTCAGTAGAATTAATATATGTATATATTGATAATGTGGAACCGACAAAGACAATGGAGACCAGAATGGCCATATCTGGCTTATTAGCCGTCATCAGCCAGTCTAAACCCAAACCAAGTGTGGAACACCTGGGATTTCAGACCCGACCTTTGGAATTTGAGTCGAACGCTCTACCATTGAGCGTGTTCCACACCCAGGATTGGGTATGACTGGCAGATGACGGCTACGTAAGCCAGAAATGGCCATTCTGGTCTCCCTTTGTCTTTGTCGGTTGTTCCACATTATCAACATATACTACACGTCGCTATGCGACTTCAGAGTACTCTAGTTCGAGTTCAGGGCACAACGGATCATAAATGTTCTTAACACGCGCTCAGTGGCTTCTGAGACGTTTCTCACGTAGGGCGAGACTATGGAAGGTTTCAAGGTCTTTGTTTAGGCTCACCTTCGGTCTTTGTATGCCTTGCTAGTAAGCATTTGCTCGAAGCTGCGCGGATGTCCACTGGCGAGAAAGAGGCGCCATAGGGTTTTTACGCTCGCAGCCAGCCCCTGTGCTGCAGTGCGTGTCTGATATGCGACGATCGGACGCAACTGCGTTTATGCGACAGGGGGTGATTGCTGTTGTGCGAATTTCTCCGTGTTTGTCGCTGAAACACGCCGTCTGGTTCCGTCCTCCTGCCTTTGATATTCGAACATCGAGAAGTATATTCCATCCATCTCTTCCTCCATTGTGAATTGAATTCGTGGGGAAAATCGAGTTCAGATCTTGAAGCCTCTTTGGCTTCCGGTGTACGATAACAAAGCGTATCGTCTACGCGCATCCAGAATTTAGGCTTTTGAGAAGGAATTCGTTTCCAGGCATAGATCCAAGAGTTCCAGTGTTGCAGATACAGGTGGTGCTCAACCATGCCGCAAGACTGCAGTAATTCTTCTGTATACGCCTTGCCAAATCTATTGGCATGGATGTGAAAGAGAGACAACGTCGATAGATACCATTATTTCATCTTCTGCAATCTGGAGTCCTCGCAATTTGTTCAGAAATTCTACAGAGTTTTTCGATAGAAGTTTCACAATCCCTTGTCAATGGATGTAACTTGTGGAATAGCCACTTTTCGAAATTTTGCATGATTAGTACCAATCAATGATACTATCGGTCGTAATGGTATCTTCGGCTTTGTGAACCTTAGGTAATCCGTAGATTTTAGCTATGGTGGTCAGCTTGTCTTAGGGGACTTGGCAATATCTTCTGATATTTGCTTCTTCCCGTCAGACGCTTTAAAAACCCTTTCAATAGTTGAATTCTGCGTTTTTGTAGGATCGCGTTAAGAGGTTTATAGGTTGAACTAACTTGTAACAACGACAGCATCTTCTCATCGTAGTCCACCTTGTTGCCATGCCGCAAACCGCTTTGTCCGTACGGTAGGAGAACGATGCTTTTACCGGTTTTCATTTAACGCTCTTCTCGTGCATGATAGGGTTAAAAAATGGTTTTCGGTTTCTTAAGGCATGTACAGCACTGCTATTCCATATTGTGAAATGATTACCGTGCTTGTGACAATGAATGGCAGAAGAAGAGAGCTTTGGACAGAAATGATAGATTTTATAGAACTCCAAAATCAAACGCAAATGTTAAAGCTATGTCATCCAGAAGCCCTCACACAACCGATAAACGAATATTTTCTAAAGGAATGAAATACAATCTTTCTGATTCAAAAATACCTAGATTTCTTTGCGAATTTGGAGTCCATCATTTCAGCAGAATTTTTTTACAGACGAGGAACGTTTCACAATATGGAATAGCACTGTACATGCCTTAAGAACCGAAACCTTTTTAACCCTATCACATGAAGAGAAGAAGGCATAAAAAACTTTAAAAACCGATGAAACATCGTCCTCCTGCCTGCGGACAAAGGAGGTTCAACAGCCATTTTGAACAAGGTGGACTACGATGAGAAGATGCTGTCGTTGTTAGAAGTTAGTTCAACCTATAAACCTCTTAACTCTGATCCTACAAAAACGCAGAATTCAACTATTGAAAGGGTTTTAAAGCGTCTAACAGGGAAGAAGCAAATATCAGAAGATATTGCCAAGTCACTAAGACAAGCTGAACCGACCATAGCTAAAATCTACGGATTACCTAAGGTTCACAAAGCCGAAGTACCATTACGACCGATAGTATCATTGATTGGAGCACTTAATTATAAAATTTCTAAGTGGCTATTCCACAAGTTACATCCATTGACAAGGGATTGTGAAACTTCTATCGAAAACTCTGTAGAATTTCTGTACAAATTGCGAGGACTCCAGATTTCAGAAGATGAAATAATGGTATCTATCGACGTTGTCTCTCTTTTCACATCCATACCAATAGATTTGGCAAGGCGATACACAGAAGAATTACTGCAGTCTTATGACATGGATGTTTCTGTATCTGCCTTACTGGAACTCTTGGATCTATGCCTGGAAACGAATTTTTCCTTCTCAAAAGCCTAAATTCTGGATGCGCTACGTAGACGATACCTTTGTTATCGTACACCGAGAAGCCAAAGAGAACTTCAAAAGAGATCTGAACTCGATTTTCCCACAGATTCAATTCACAATGGAGGAAGAAGTGGATGGAATGCTCCCTTTTCTCGATGTTCAGATATCAAGGCAGGAGGACGGAACCCTCCAGACTGGCGTGTTTCGAAAAGCGACAAACACGGAGAAAATTCTTCACTACAACAGCAATCACCCCCTGTCGCATAAACGCAGTTGCGTCCGATCGCTTTTTAGCCGCATTCAGACACACTGCAGCACAGAGGCTGAGAAGCTGCGAGAACATAAAACCCTATGGCGCCTCTTTCTCGCCAGTGGATATCCACGCAGCTTCGTAAACAAATGCTTATACCAAAGGCATACAAAGACCGAAGGTGAGCCTAAACAAAGATCTGAAACCTTCCATGTCTTGCCCTATGTGAGGAACGTCTCAGAAGCCACTGAGCGCGTGTTAAGAACATTTATGATCCGTTGTGCCCCGGAACTCAGACTAGAGTACTCACAGGCAGTCGCATAGCGACGTGTAGTATATGTTGATAATGTGGAACCGACAAAGACAAGGGAGACCAGAATGGCCATTTCTGGCTTATTAGCCGTCATCAGCCAGTCATACCCAATCCCAAGTGTGGAACACGCTCAATGGTAGAGCGTTCGACTCAAATTCCAAAGGTCGCGGGTTCAAATCCCAGGTGTTTCACACTTGGGTTTGGGTTTGACTGGCTGATGACGGCTAATAAACCAGAAATGGCCATTCTGGTCTCCATTGTCTTTGTCGGTTCCACATTATCAATATATATATTTATTAATTTACTGAAATTCGAATTTTATCAGAGATCTCGGAGAGTAACTTCTGCACTTATTGAAGAATTATCGTATAAATCAGAAACATCTCAATCTAAAAACGGGGCAAAAATGAAGCTTATGGTCTAGAGACTGAAATACAATTGAAATTCAAAACTAAAAAAGCATCACGCGCAAGTTCCATTAATATTGGCAGCGAGTGTCAAGCTAATTAACACAGAAACGTTTTAAGTGCCGGTTTATGTAAATAAGCCTGGGGTTTTGCACTACGATAATTATGGTTTTACCTTATCTAATCCTTATTAGACATCTGGAAACTATAAAAACCTTTTTGCTTATTATTTGTAATTTTCGACGCAGGTGTCAGAGAGCCTAGCTAAAAATAACCGCACATCCAGGTCTGGGAAATACCTCGAAATATGTTTTATCGATCACCTTAAGCCTTAGTTTTTCCATATTTTGTAGTATTTAGGCGTAATTTAGTATAGACAAAATTGGTATAAAACAGTCTTACTATGCACGAATGTTGAAAGGCCCATTCATATTGGTATAAGTGCAGCAAGAAATAAAAATGAAAAGTTCAAGTTACTTTGGAGTGTTGGCTGATAGACGTGAAGATTATTTACTCGTTCTGATTCTCGCTTTTGCGAGAATCCTCAAAAATTGCTCAATGATTTATTTGTGGGAGTGGTTTCTTTGCGCATAATGGGAGGAGTTAAAAGACCTTGTCGTTGAGACGCGTGAATTGTAAAGGTTGCGTTACCTGGCTGATGCCGATATGCGAGTAGGAATTCTTGCGTTGGAGACAGAATAGATGTATAATTTATGAGTCAAGCCTATGCTCTTTTTCTGACTTTCAATATCTGACCCACACTTTTTGAACACCAATTATCCTGGGATAGCCAAAATGGATCATTTAATCAGCTACTAAATAAAGATATATTCCCCAATGCAGTGAAAATAAGGTGTTATGCAGTTGCTGCTTTTGTGTGTCGACAGTCTCCTCAATCATTGTTAGTGAATTTAGTCGTAATTTGTTTTCAATAGACACTCTGAAAGTTTAAATTCTGTTATTTGGAACTATTCGAGGAGAAAATTGCACTTTAATGAACCCTGCTCATAATATGCTTACGTTTTTTAACCTCATCCTCGCGCAGGTCAATAAGGGTGCCATCAACCTTACGAAGCTAAATTTGGTATGCTATTCAGGCAATTACATAATTCACTAACAGTCTGAACATTTGGGCGCATGTTTACTTTATACTTTTTTCTTAATGGATGATTTTCGTAGGACCTCCGAAAGTCTGCAACATGCACAAAAGTAGTTGGTCGTTATTCGCAGAATATTTATTTTATCCAAAAGATAAGTCTAACTTTTTTGTATCTCTTAAGCCTTCATGTGAATGCAGTTACTAATAATGCCAGTGTCTCTTCGAAAAACTGCTTTTGACACATGAAAGTTGACAATTTGTTTCTTAAAATTCTGGTAATTTTGAACGAGCCTCGTCTTCCCCCTTAACCTGTTATACAGTTTTCGGGCTATTGAAGGCTCAAGACCTAGCGTGGCATCAATTGTTTAATCCAGTGAAGTTAAAATAAATGACCTAGGAAAAGAAAGGCTTCACGTGGAGCGACTCAACAAGTGTGTCACCACCTCTAACGGAGGATAATAAGGTTTTGAAAACAATCTTAGCCATACAGATTGTATTAAACTACCTCAGGGCTTTAATATACTTTTCGAGCTTGATTTTATGTAATCTTATTAGCATTATGGTTTACATACCTCTTTTAGACTTCACAGGGCACGTAGGTCATTTGACTTCTTCATGTGTGTATTTTCGTGATGTTACATTTTTTTAAAAAAAGAGTAGACTTCAGCAATACGAATCACTGATATAAGTCAACAGATTATTTGTTTCCATGGATTAAACAAAGTGCCGTAGGACTCTTTTTTATTATACGGTCTTATTTTGGATGACCACCAGGACGTTTCTATTCCTCCGTATAGTCTTCCACACAAAAACGTAACTACCATTGTCTTCGACAGACAGATGAACTACTTGAGTGATGAAGCCCGTTTTTCTTGGTGTCTTAAATGCATCTTCTTTCGTGCGAAAGGAATTATATCTATTACGGTTCGTCAAAGGATCACATCAGATGCATACGTTCATGCCTCCTCTGTCCTGGTTTTTGTGGTTGAGTGGAAGCGAGTCACTGAAAACATTGCTTTATCATCTGGTCTTGCGTATAAGAGGTGCATAGGCGATCATTATGGAAGGTTAATTTCAGGTACGCACTTCTCGAAGGCAGCTTGTACTCCCCTTGGTGTTTCCACATCGCCTCGTTTATGTTTCAACAGCCCCGCTGTCCGCCGACACTGTTTTCTAACTCATCCTCCATTCTTCCGGCAGGACGTATATCAATGGCCAGAGCGTCGGCTCCTACAATGTTCTTGTGTTGGTGCAGGGACGGTGAATTGCGTGTAAATTAGGCTAAAGTGAAAGTAGACTTTCTTAGCATCTACCGCACGCTCAATCTTTCCTCGCCCACTTCGCCGTAGTTTCAACACGCAGTTAAGAAGGCCCGAGGCATTATCCGGCTCATTTTTTTGGTGCTACGTGAACCCACGCCTCGGCGTGTCACAACATACCCCTATTTGTGGCATTGCTATAATGCACGCATTCTTGTCAATGTAACGGGTGCTCTAATCTGGTGATCGCGTTGTTCCCCCGCATCTAACACATGGCCCGTTCTAGGGTCTACTGACCGGCAGGGCTGTTGCCTCTTAGATGGCTTACTAAGCGGAATGCTCCCGGATATGTTGACACCAATATCCTATTATTATTGGACGCCGTAGATGCGCTGAAGTCTGAATACAAGTATCAGGTCTTTCTCGCACAGAATGCGCCCGTCGTCTATGCGTATTTATCAGCACCTTGCACGCCAGTTCAGCTCTGTGCCAAGCTTGTACGACAGCGGACGAAATTTTGATACTGCGCATGGTTTAGCAGTAACAAAATATTTTATGACCCTACTATTGCAATGGAGGTAGGGCAATTAAAGGAAGGAAAAAGAGCGGCCAAGCTGGTGTTTCGGCACTGAAGTAAACCGTACTACATGCCTAGCTACCCACGCCAACCCAATCCAAATACAATCATTATGTGCCTAAGTGCTAACAATTGTTGACATCTTAGAACAGGCCCAAAAGAGTTTGTTGCTGCGTTTCCTTTAGCCATTCTTTGGAAGAGGAAACGATATCGTGGTAGCCACGCCAGTGTACAGGACCGGGCACCAGTGGTCGACGCGTTGGCTGGCATGACTTCTCCTCTTTGACTTGTACGCATAAATGTTTCGTCCTCTGTAAACATGCCTCCCAGCGGCCGCCCATGTATTAACTAATAACATGAATAATAATCAGTTTATCCCTTTCTTGTGCTGTTGAGAGGATGTTTGATCTGCGTAAAAAACACTCCGCATCGTTCCTTACGCTCTCTTAAACAAAAGTCTTTTTCAGACCTTCAACCGATCCGTAAACTTATGGCAATCTGCCCTGAGGATAGAATAAATCAGCTGTCATGTTTCTTTGACTATTGTCGTCAGACATGCCGAAAATATTGTGCGTGTGGTTGAATTTGATCGAATATCCTGTGACCGTCACAAACTTTATTGATGCCTAAGGATATGCCAACGGTGTGTTTATTTAGGCCTCTAAGTAACGAATTGGGCTTTTTGTAAGCAGGCGTCCGATGGAAGGTATTGCTATTTCCACCGTATCAAGGATTTTAATCATTTTTCCCAAACATTAAATCTTGCTCATAGGGTTATTTTTTACCATACTTGGTGGCAGGTGAAACAACGAAATTTTGATATCGTTATCCTTGTAATTCCTTTGCAGTTGACTTCATTTGGGCCTTTTCCGACGAAAAGACCGATACGGTTATTATATGTGCAATCGGGCATTTTACCTGTGTCAATGAAGGCTACCGGAGTGCATTGCGTCTAGCTAGGCGCATGCATAATTCTGCCAAAAATTATTTAGGGGAACGTATTAACTTATACGAAAGATTCGATAAATTAACATTCTTGTGCTTATCAAAGCCTTCAAAGTCAGATATTTCTTAAAGGCATTTACCAAAATTGACCGTTCTGAGACAGTTTTTCTTATGCAGATGGCAATTTGGGTTGTATTTAGAGACTCACTTAAACAAAAAAAAACTAGTTGCGGAGACGAATAAAAGCCTACAACACAATTGTTCAATTAATATGACTCAGATTAATTTAAAAAACTCTTATACTTAGTTATCTCGTTGTCGAATGTCTGCGTACTTAGCCATTTTCAAAGATCACTTCAAGGGAAAATGGGGACTTTCGAAAGGTTTTTCGACTTCGCTGAAAATAAAAGCTACCGTGTCTGCTGAAGATGAAAGAACGCATTTATTCCTTCCTATTGAAGCGTTTTTGGCTATGCTTGCTTACTTTGCGGCCCAGTTCTAAGATAGCAAATGGACAACCGAGTGGCTGAAGGTATACTATGTTTTTTTAGGAAGAAATGACACTCTTCTGCCCTTTCCGTTTCAATTTTACAGATTAATTAATGGTCATCTACAGAAAGATGTTGTCTGAACATCTTTCGTGTACGTCGTGACAGAGAAAAATGACGACACATGACGGATTTTGTATATATGCTTGTTCACAGTCCCAAGTATCGGCGTGGTAAAACAAAATGCACACACACACAAGGTTATATCTGAGTTTTTTGCATAAGACTTCACAATTTTGCAAAACTGAATACCTTCAAATGGGAAGGTATTGCTATTCCTCCTACTATATTAGTGTTCCTTATATTTAGAAGGAGAGTGTTGCTCCCCACCATATCAAGGTTTTTAATTATTTTCTCCAGATATTTAATCTTGTTCACAGAGTTATTTTTACCATACTTGGTGGCAGGTGAAACAACGAACTTTTGATATCGCAGTCCTTGTAGTTCCTTGCGGTTGACTTCATTCGGGCCTTTTCCGACGAAAAAGACCGATACGGTAATTATATGTGCAATCGGGCATTTGTTCTCTGGTAGTGAAGGCTACCGGTGTAGATTGCGTCCATCAAGGACATTTTTTAGGTTGTCGCACGCATAATCCTGCCGAAAGTATTAACAGTAACTGCCGTATCTCATGAACTCCATGAGCTTTGATGAGATAGGGCCCGTCATGCCAAATTCGCCCGCATTGTGTCCCCCAAACTTCCATGGGATTAAGTAAGCGACCGTTCTTAAAACGAGGGCATATTTTTATTTTAAAATTTATAAAACGTTGTTTAAAAAACTATTTTTTTTCAGAAAAGCGGCAATTTCTTTTGTTAACTATCTTGATCAGTATTTAAGGGTTTTGGATTACACTGACTTTTAAATTGTCCTTGAAATGGTGGCAAAGACTTTACGTTTTCCTGTGGTTTCTGTTAATTGCCAATAAATGTAGATTCTGTTGTATGTGTTTATCAAAACCTTCGAAATAAGATATATGTCTTAGGCACATGGTGGTTTTTGCCGTATATATAAAGTTTAAAAGCATACAAACTCGTTTTCGAGAAGAATAAACGCGCACACGTTAATTCGATAATTAATAAAACAATAATTTTTCTCTTTAAAAAACACTTTAATTAGATATTTTGTTGTCGAATGTCTGCAAACTTAGCCGTTTTCCAAGGTAAAGTCAAAGAAAAAATGGGGATTTTCGACCCGGTTGTCGATTTCGCTGAAAATAAGGGACACAATGCCTCGTGAAAATGAAAGACCTCACTTGTTTCTTTCTAGTGGAGCGTTTTTCGCTATAAAATCTTACTTTTCCAAACAGTTCTAGGATTGCAAATGCACAACCGAGTGGCCGAATTTATACTTAGAATTTGCCCTTTAAGTTTCAATTTTTCGGATTCTTTAATATTCAACTGCAGATAGATGTCGTCCGGAAATCTTTCGCTTACAGTGGGACAGAGAAAAAGGATGGCACGTGACGAATTTTCGTAAAAATACTTGTTTACAGTCCGAAGTATCGGTATTGTAAAACGAAATATGTTCACACAAGGTATTTTTGCATTTTTCGGCATAAAACGTCATAGCTCTGCAAAACTGAATATTTAAAACTAAATCCGTCCTTGTTTTCCCGAAATCAATGCAATTTTTTATCTCCATTAACCTGATTTTTTTTGCACGCAAGATTAAATTTTCCGTTCTCTAGAGGGATATATTTAAAACTTTTCCATGATATATTAATATTCCTTTAAAGTACAACGCACATAAACACGAAGTTTTTGTCCAGAGGTGCAGTAGTGTAGGAAAACACCTGGAAATCAAGAAACATCTGATTCAGTTCCATTTTGCCGCTATTAGCCTTTTAGTAAACAGATCTGAAATGAACTCTTCCCTGGCAAACAGAATTTTACCGATCAACTCATTGCAAAGACACCATGGACAACTTCAAACCAGGGCCATACTATCACTTTGACATTTAAGGCTGACATTTCATGAATTAGGCAATCTTCTGTAGGGGAAAGTTTTAAATTTTACAGAATATTTGTTCCATTCATGCAGATTTAAAACACTCGCTACAGTGTGCCGTGGTTGTTATCTCTAGCGAACAATGGCAGCTGTGCTTGGATATCTGCTCGTACCTCTTTTTTAGTTTTCATTTAAGTAGTCTTTAGTATTTATTGAACTGTTTTCAAAGGGTTTTGCGGAAATTAAGAAATAAATGTGACTTAGAGGCTGGGGATTACGATAGCGAAAGGAAAGGCTTTGTTAGCTCCCGACGTTTAACATACAGAGTAACACTACTGTATGTGGGTTAGGAGGCGGGGTTCGGTTTATTATTTCATAGCAACGAGATCTAGCCCTCTGTGCGCTAACTCGTGCGTTCATATTAAATGCACAACGTTATGTTTTTTTTGTTTTTTATTCAAATTTCTTTCATGTATTGAGATTTTTTTGTTTATTTTTATTATCTTGTTTATTATAATTGCTCTACCAAGGCCTATGCGACCAAATGTGGCGGAAATATTTTCATGGACATATGTTGCTACTTCTCGGCAGTGAGGTCCCACCCGTAAAACACTTATTACCAGTTTGCACGATAGTGGTGGCTGAGGAAACTTGCATAACCTCTACCGTTGCCTACGACTGGTTTCTTAGCCGACTGCATTCTAGTCAAGTTGTAGTTGAAATGCGCACATCCATCTACTAGGTGGAAACACTTTTTTGGAAAAGATCATGACAACCAGTTGCAAACTGTTAAAGGCAAACATCTTCACCGACTACGAAGGTGCATAAAAACAGAATCTCTAGTAACCCTACTACTGTATTGCAGCATTGCGCTGCATCGCAACAAAGCTAGATATGCCATTAATACTTCAAACCCCCAATTGGGTGCTAAACATTCAGATGTAAAAGGTGTTGCGTACCTTTAGATGTTTGTGAAAAACCAGAACAATATTAGGCCAAGGGTAAGGCATACTGTCGCGTTATCTGCAAAGTTGAGACTTCGAGTAGGGCTAGGTGCTGGTTCATGTAAGACTTTGAGTTAGTGGTAGGACACGGGTATATTTTCCTTTCCTGAAATTTACCGGAAGGCCACCTATTTTAGGCAGGCGAGGCGCTTTATATTCACGTGTCCTGTTGAGACAGCCATAAAAGGCTCCCGACCAGAACGAACAAGGGTGGTCGAGTACCAGAAAACTTTGTATATTTGTTTGAAATTTCGAGCCCATGCAGGCGTCAATCGTGTGAGCAGCAGCAGCAAACCCAACCCTGTCTTCCTTCCTGCATCAAAAGTGGCTTCGTGATGGTTAATTGCCCACAGGGGCCCGTTAAACATCCGTGACGCAGATCTGTGGGTGACTGTGCAAGGCTCGTTATGCCGGCGCTGGATCACTACATCATTTGACTGAGATTTCATTAGAGGCAAGGCCTATATCCACTCTCTACTAGTTTTTATTCTAGTGTGGGTGATTATCTGGGTAGGTGTAAAGTTGAACTCCTGACCCTTTTCGAAGATTTGACAGCTACTCTTGGTACCTCATGATCCCATCACGTAGCCAACTGTCCGCATATGTGCTAGTCGAACCTCTGTAGGCTCGGGTTAGGATGCAATAACCAACGATCACCCACTGGGATTTAATCAGTCCACGATTTTTATAACTTTTCTGCAAAGAAAACCACTGTGCCAGTTTTTGGTTCCAAGACCCAGAGGAGCAGCAATGCGTCTGGTCTGTACAACATACTAGCGCACGGTGTTTTGGAAAAGAGGAAAATCGGAAAGGAAGTTGTCCTTGTTTGGGATACTCGGTGAAACCAAGCCAACCGTTACATTTTCTCACACAGTTTCTCAGTTTTCACAGGAAACAGCCAGTGATTCACGTGGCTTCCGCTGGGGTCTCATAGCTCAGTGGCTAGAGCTTTGGCTGTACTAAAGCCTTCGCCTCTCTGGCATGGGTTCGAATCCAACCGAGGCTGCCGAGGTTTTCATAAGTAGGGCAAATAAAACCCTAAAAGACCACTCGTGTAACTGGTCTAGACTCATTGTAGTAACCAGCAACAAAACGTGCCCAATGCGTGCGTGTTCGTCCACGGAGAACCAAAATATATGTCATGCTCAGCCCTATGTTGTAGATTCTTCAGGATCACCAGATTTACTAAATAAACACCGACCCAAAACTACCCAGCGAGTCAAGGTCATCAAAATCTACGACCTACTAAATCCGAGTGAGCAGTCGATTGATTTTTATTGCACCCCGTTCCTAGGCTGTCCTTATCATGATAGTAGCTAGACCAAACTCATGTTCGGATCCTGCGTTCACAAACCTAAGCTGGTTAGGCGACGGGAGGAGGAATTCTGCTAAATGGCTGCCCACCTCTTCGAAAAGGGTCAAGAGTTTAACTTCGCAACTACCAAGAGAATCCCTCGCGTCATAATAAAGGCAAATAGAGACTTTATTGAAGAGTGAGCGTACAATAACAACTCCGTGAATCAATGCATCGATCTGACACTGACACACCAAAGTCCTGCGTCATAAGCTCCAAACATCTGTCAGTGATTTTCGATTAATTAACATCACCCACTACGGTTGCCTTTTATGTTGCTCCTTATATATTACTGAAGATACCACCTGCCAGAGTTTACATTTCGGATATATTCACAAATAGTAACTACGACTGACCATTCCTTTGCCTATCTACTCAAACATACAACTGGAATTCGCGCACTTGCCTTCATGCAAATTATCTAAAGATGACCTCACCTTATTCACAATTTTGGTTGCATGTTTCTTGATTAATTTAAAAGGCTTAATTTTACAGTGCATGCATTTGCGTTACGAACCCTTCTCAATTCAGTCGTTTTATGAAGCCTGGCAGTTTGTAGGCAATTAAACACCAGGCTATGACGAATAAGTCTTCTTGCTTATATGAATAGAAACTTGCTTGTTCGATCTCAAACGATACATTGAAATGTTTTACAAACTGATGTATACCCTGCAAATATTTCATCAGTCTTAAACCAGAAGTACTCCGAAAAATATGTAAGCTTTCAAATTTGTTTAAGATCACAAATCTCAATTTATCGAAAGCTTTCAAAATACGATGTTTTAAACTCCATGATTTAATCAAATTCCTTTCTCCTACCATCTTTTGGAATTAGGAATGCATAAAAATTGGCCAAAAGCTAAATACTTTTTTATTAATTTTGCGAAATATATTTTCAAATGAGTAGTTTTCTGGAAAATTTAGATTGTGTTTCCTACTATAATTATTGCACGTCCAACTTCGTAAGAAGACTAACTTGAAAGACTGTACATGGAGCTCAGGTAATCTTCCACACAGTTGACTTCGACAAAGAGTCCAGAGTTCTGTCGACAAAGTATGTGGACCGCAGTTACGTTCAATGCTGGTGTGTCTTATATTAGAATCCTCACATGACACACTTCTCTCGATGTCATTTTATACACGTGGCCTTTTTTTCGTCCATTAATACGAGGAAAGTTTACTAGTTGGCCTACCATTTAAGCAGCGAAGGACATTCCTTTACGTGTGCATGGTTGGAGTGACGTTGGTGTTGGGGTGACCGCGAACTGCCAAACTCCTGACAGTTTTATTATCTTTGCCGGTTAACGGGACTTTCGTGAGTGTCAACCGGAATGCATAATGACATTTCACGCTATCAAGGCCTTTAAGTAACCATCTTTGTATGCTTCAGTCTTCAGTGGTTACGGGTCGACCTCTTCGGCAATAAACAACCTGTTCTGGTGCTGACCTGAGAGGAACCATTTTTCAAACCCAACAGCAAACGGTTTTCAAGTGACTGTGACTGTCACAACGTTTGTAGGTGATAGGACATTTGATCTCAAATTGCAACGGTCACGAAGAACTCCTATGGATGCATCTACCACGCGTATTTCATTTCGTGAAAAATATTTCAGTGAATAAAACGTCTTCAGTCTACCTCCAACATTAACGTACATTTATTCATCCTTTTATTCAGTAAGTACTTAAAAATTCACTTTTAAACCGCCCACCAACGCATTAACGAGCATAAAATTGTTCTTCGCTGATTATTACAACAAGCTGTTAGATCCTCAGCTCTTGGACGCCTCAAATCACATACTGAAAGGGTAACTGCATGGGAAGATTTTCCGTGTTGATTGCTATGGCATATTAGGGTCGAAGTGTATATGCAAATACCTAATGATATCTGCAAAATTCGATTGGTGATTTTGGCATTACGTGCAATCGACTAAGCTTCTAATTTCAGGCTTTAAGATAGTATATAGATTTCTTTGAATAAAATTGCATATTTTTAAATTGGATGGGTATAAAAATGAGACTGAAGCGTGTCAAATATACGCAAATACACTGGTCTATTTGGGTGAAAGTCTAAACTGCTTAGGTACCTGTGTACACTTTGTGCCAAAGATACTACGTAATATACTGCATACTCGTGTGGTGGTAGTTCCGCTAGAAAAACGCAATTTTGATTCTCAAATACTTATAAACATAATCAGTAAATAGTCAGTAGATGGTATTGTTCAATATGCACCAAGAACGCTTGTTATACTTGAGATGCAAAAAATACATGCATCGTGTTGGTTGAGCGCCTTGCTTCTACTTGCCTGCCCTGGTAACTTTTCAATCAATGCCAGAAGAGTTAAACGATTACAGCAACCTTTTTATAATAGCAAATGTTTCTATTAAAGTTCTAAAACCTTATTCATCATAAAATTTTATTTACTATAAAATTCTGTATGAATCAATAAAATTACACATAGCTTGTGAAGTAATTTGGTTTCCTGATGTGATTAGAAATCCGTTTAGCTAAAAAGCCTGTATAATGCTTTGGGCAAATATCTCCGAGGTTATGCTTCGCTCTAAACACTACCAATATTTTCGTTTACTGCTCGTTTCCACTGCAGCTCTGTTCCCTTTTTCAGGATCCATTTTTCACATTATATCTGATACGCCAAACGCATTTAAAAAAGCAATGTGCTTACAAAAGAACAGTGAAAAAGATATGCCAGGCATTTCTGGTAGTGTTACCTTTTTACAGACCTATAGGAATTGGTGCACACTGATACACCGATTTATGCAAAAAATGAGCCCTGAATAGATGGCAGAAGTCGCGAGAACGAAACGTCTGCAGGCCACGTTGGACAAAATTATAATATTTGTGGGGTTGTGGACATTAATATCCCCGTCACTTTTCAATACACTATCATCCAGAAACACCAGAATGTTTGTTTGTGACAACGATAATATGACCCAATAAACTGGAGTTCAGTCCTGCAGACATGTGGTCTACATATACAGTAGATTGCCTACCTCATGAAATCTCAGGATTTTCACAAGAAAGGGCATCTTACGTGAAATCCGTCTATGTTGCGTCTCCCGGAGTTTTAAACACGTAAAGAAACGTCTTTTCATAAAAAGAAGGCATTGATCGTTCTATAACTTAATATTTACTTACATTAAAATAATTAATTTTCACTAAAAACCTGAATTTTAGATAATGGCTATATTACAAATCAACATATACATAAAAGTAAGCATAAGGAAGGAGGGGCATATAAAAACGAGAAAATAATATAGAATATTAAAAAATGTACAAGATCAGTACTTCGTAAACTGTCCGTTTGCATTTATGACGGCACTTAGTCTGTCTGGCATGGAGGTAGTCAGGTTGTCGATAGTTGTTTGTTCAATGTGAGTATGCAGCACAAAATCCAGTTTTTCTTCCATCGGAAAGACCTTTTTTGCCTTATGCCAGATTATTCTGATAATTGCAAAAAAGTTTTTGATTGGATTCAAGGCCGGACTGCTCACATGAATAAAAATTGACTGCAGGGTACACGTGCAGAGGATGGCTGTTGTCTAAAAAGTTAGATTATTGTTGTAAATCTCATCAAATTCATACTTCTTTAGAGTGATAAACTGGGGCATTATCCTGTTAAATGTTTGTGTCTTTTCTGCGTTGACGTATGCCGTTATAGCTGAAGGAAATCTTTGTGATGTTGAGGAACACCTTACTATTAATAGTCGCCGTTGTCAACCGCCAGATCGGTTGTTCACCATCAGACGTCGGCAGGTCTTGAAAGATACTGTTGATATAGTGTGCTCTCGGGGAACCTTTTTCCCACATATGACCATCTGGGTTGACTTCACCGGCTTTTCTAAAAATAAGACCTCGTCCCAGAATTAAATGCTCTTCCAGAATTAGTAGCTGTAATCAATTTACTTCTAAGCAAATAAAAAACGTCCTTTTATAAGTATCCTACGTAGAAATGGATACATTGTGGCATGTACCTGGTGCAGTTCAAATCCCTGCATCCATTTCCTGATAATAGTCATGGAGGTCATCGGTGGATGCCACCTGTGAATGGCCTCAATGGGTATATAATGATACTTTTAGTGTACAACAAATAAAATCATCATCCTGCTTACTTTTTGACCGTTTTGGTCCGCCATGCTTTCTTCTAGGCATGGTTCGATCTTTAAGAATGCACCACAGAATGACCTTAATTATATCGAAAATACAAGCTAACGACTCACGCGGCACTCCTTCTGCTGCAATTTGCTGTATTCGTTCATATTCGACTGCAGATAGATATTGTCCGGACATCTTTCTCATACGGCGTGACAGCGAAAAATGCCGGTATGTCGCGGATTAACGTTTGCATGCTTGTTTACAGTTCCAATTATCAGTGTTGTAAAGCAAAATACACTCGCACAACTTTATTTTTTTAATTTTTGGCACAAGACGTCACAAATTTGCAAAACCGTACTTTTGAAAACTAATTCCATCCTTTTTTACCCAAAAACAACGTGATTTCTCATACCTCCATTTACCTGAATTTCGTAAACGTAAGCTCTTGTTTTCCGGTCCCTCAAAGGATATATTTTTAATTTTTTCTAACTTATATTAATATTTTTAGAGTACAACGCACACAACCAAGAAGGTTTGGTTCAGAAGGTGCAATAACGTGTAAAATCCCTGGAAATAAGGAAAGTTTGGATTTCGCCCCGTTTCGCCCTTAATAAAGAGAACTAAAATGAACTCTTTTTTAGTTAAAAGCTTTTTGTGCCTAAGATCAGTATAACAAACAAAATTAGGAACCTCAACTGTGTGTCATACTAACATCTTAAATTTCGGGCATGACATTTCATGAGGTAGGCAATCTACTGTTCACTTTGCATGAACTTTCGGTGTGTCTGCAGAGGTCAAAGACGGTGGCACGCAGTTGGATGGCCTGGACGATAATTTCTTTGAGGAGATCAGTAGTTGCTAGCATCCAAGCTGCGGAGCACAAGCAAACATCAGTGTCATGTCACTTACATCTGCATCACCGAGTGGGAGACATGTGGCCGGCGAAACCATCAAAAACCTCAAGTGTACTCGAGCTTGAATTGTACGGCCTCTATGAAGCTAAAATATTTCTGGCGTTAAAACTTTCAGTAATAAAACATAACCCTCTCCGCACTCTGGCAGATGGCCCTTCTCTTTTCTCCCATGAGAAAATTTGCTAATTTGGCTTAAGATTTGTGCGCAGCAATAAAAAATCGTGCGAACAGTTTTTTTTGCATTAACTGCTGAAATGTGTGTGCTTAGCAAAATGGTTGACGCCTAACTCATCTTATTACCTGACTCCGTTAAATTATTTCTGCAAAATTCTCTTCATAGCAATAGGTCAAAGTATCTATTAAAATTTTCTTTCTACGTGTTTTTTTCGCTAGTGTATGCATTTCAAATGACAAAGTTATTTTAACAAATATATAATTAGTTGATACAGGTAGTTACAATTCTTATTTGTTAAAAAATAAAAAGGAAGCAAATGTTTCAAGAGGGTTACCTTTGTTTTAAATATATCTTGAAGGCTTAAATCAACTGACTCTTGCATATCTTGCACTAACAGACTTTATATTAACCTTGGGCGAACAACGCAACCTATGAGAATATCCATATTTCGAAATGCAGCATTAGGTAGATATACAATTAGATCTATCTTCGTAGTTTCATACGGCATATGATGTTTTGTCACGCATTTTCTCTCTACAATTTCTGCAGCGGATAGAATTAAAAAAATTCTTATTGTACGTCTCAGCTCATGTAAAAAAGGTCACTTGACCAGGACGTTATATATCCTGAAATATGTTTGGTTTAATCAAGAAAATGAAAAACCACACTTATTTCAGAAAGTGAAACAGTAGGGACAGTGTGTCTATTGCATTTGCTACTTTATGAGATTTTGTAAACGCAGAGCATTCACAATGTTAAATTGTCGAATCCTGTGAGACAGCATTGTCGAAAAGGCTCTTCGGTGAGAAGCTAATTGTGCTCGGGAAGGGCGATTTGTTAACACTATCTGTCCTTACAAAAATGAGCGAAGGACGAATAAGCCAGCAAAGCCGTGCGCAAGTTCGAAAAAAACGTCGCGGTTGTGTGGAATCCAGGCAGAGAACCTCAGGGAGATTCCTAGGGTGCACATTAAACTCATTAAAAAAAATACAATTAGCATGTGCTTGTTCACTTTAAATTATAACAAGCCCTAGCTAGGAAAAAGACGTCAAGTTAATAGAGATGCAACCTACTGGGGGCATTAGCATCTCTTACGTTTTTGATTAGTGAGAATCACGTGTATGTGGAGCAATTTAACCAGATTAATCAATTACGATAAACGGTAACCTGAATTATTAGATTATTAATTCGGTAGTTATGGCTCCAACGTTCTGTATACGTTTTTGCCCAAAAAAAAGAATTTATCTTCTAAACCAACCATTATATCACCAGCTCAGAAGAGGCAGGTACTTTCTTTTTTTAAAAGGCACGCCTTCAGCATGTTTTTTCCCCTTATTAACGCAGTGGGTTACAGCTTGTGAAGGGAGGTCGTTATTGCGTTCTGAACTTCGCAGCAGCGTTGTGAACCTTCCCTTTTTATCCCTTTTTTCGAAATTTTGCAACACTTAAAATGTGCACTTTTAAAAAGACAAGGCTATAAAATAAGGCGATAGGACGAAATGCTGGCTGGAATGTGGGTCGTTAACAAGACTGAGTTTTTCTGAGATATCAATCCACAAAGCAGGTGAAAACTGCGTTCAAAAATGCAAGTGACTTTCCTAACGTACTGTTTCGTTTTGTCCGTTGTAGAAAATAATTTTAATTCATCATAGTGTACTTATAATCGCACAAGTATACTGAAATTTCTGATGAAAATGGATCCAACGGCTGCATTCAAAGGGTTGTCTTTGGATGACAAGTGGTCGTCTTCCATACTTTTCAGAAGCCTCCGTGACATAAAGAGAAAGCCAGAACTATGGTAACAGTTAAGTCATGTGATACAGTTTGCATTTATACGGTGACAGAATTAAGTGCATTCCCATTTTTGTGTCTCCCTTAAATAATCGATAAGTGCGCTACGCGATGTACTCGCGAGGAGTAGCTGTAATCCAAACTCGCTCATGTACAATACTCCTCCCTCACACCATACCAAACTGCGAGCCTGACCCCATAGTGCATTTGATTATTGTCGAGTTGCTGTCATCAGTATGTAATGACAACACGCAGCGAAACAAGATGTCATCCAATGTTGTAATGCAACCATCGTATTAGCCTTCTAAGCAGCTGAAACAAAATCGCCTTGAATGTAGCTTTCCCAAAACTTATCTGGGTTCAGCTACTTCATCAGAATTAAATTATTTGTACGTTAGTCTGTACTGTGTGAGAGTTCAAATGCTATGTAAATCAGGGAGTTATAGCTGCAGCAGTGAGGCTGTCCTGAACGCCATCTCTAGCACACTCTTCTCTTTAGCCCACCAATCCGTGATTGCGAGAAAATGTCAAAATCATCGTGGAGGCCCAGACTATGTGACTGACGAAAGTACTAGACCATCTACGCATGCCACACACGGCCTGGTACCTAGCGCAAGATACCAGGTTCTTACTTACTAGGGCATTGGGCCGGGCCCCAGCCCACAACCAGTTGCTCCATATACACACGACAGTTCGACCGTCGTAGTCCGACGATGTCCACCGTATGCTCCATGGGAAAGTGGAGCAGGGACGGTGACTTGCACGTGATTTAGTTTAAAGTGATAGTTGACTTGCGCTGCATCTACCACACTCTCTCCTCCTCCCCCACCTGAGCCTGGTGTCAAGACAGAGTCAAAAAGACCGGAGGCGGGAGAGGACGCAGGTAGCTGGCGTGGCTGGGTCCCCTAAGTCCTAGCCGCCCCTAGGTATGCCACCACACCTCCATGTTCGGCATTTGTTATGGGAGCGCAACCCGAATAACGCCTACCGTGCCCTAATGTGGCCCCCGTGTTGGTTCAACGCATCTACCACGTGACCCGTTTAGGGGGCACACACAAATTGATAAACACGAACACCTAGTTATCCAGTAAGTTGACAACTATTCGACGCTCCTCATCTGCTTAAGAATATTAGAAAAATATATTTCTGATGAATGCTTATGCATCTGATCGAGCATGCATTCCAAAATATTCAACTCTCACATGAGGTCATCAAAGATACCTAATTGAAAATGAGTTTGGCATTTGGTAAAAATGTTTTCTGGAGCAGCATTCTCAGCTTACGATATTACCGCTCAAAAGAATACAACAACGAATGCAGCATATAGCGGTACCAAAAGATTAGTGCTTATGTTCCACCTCATAAAATAAAGCATCTATGTTAACAGCCCATCCAACAAGCATTTCGAAATCGCCGTATGACCTGTGGCAATATATCTGCTATGTGACATGAAGTTAAATATAATGCTAATGCGGATCTTTTCCACAAAACACGATTTATTTTTAAAATTCATTCAGCATCGCATGCCAAAAGTTTTATTTTTAAAAGGCGTTTTTTTATGTAAATTATTTATTTCTATACAATGGTAAAAAATATAGGTGACATCGCTGGAATTTCAACCCCAAAACGGCACAAGCAAGGCTTAAATAAAACCACAAAAGTGACGCTCATGTGCTTAATTGGCTTTTCTCCATATCGACAGTTTGACCGTCGATTTCAACGAGGTCCATCGTATGCTCCACACCAGGTGGTGCAGGGACGTTGACGTGCACGTGAATTAGTTTTAAGTGATAGTAGCCTTGCGCTGCAGCTACCGCACTCTCTCCTCCTCCCCCACCTGAGCGCGGTGTCAAGACAGAGTCAAGAAGACCGGAGATGGGAGAGGGCGCAGGTGGCTGGCGCGGCCGGAGCCGCCCCTGGGCGTGCCACCACACCTGGCTCGGATCCCACGGAGTGAGAGTGCCATAAAAGGCCACATTAAGAAGGAGCCATTGCAGCCTGACTCTCGGTCTGCCACTCTACAAAAAACACACACTAGGCTGACAACGCAGTCCGATTTATCCCGTCAGTTGGCAACCTTCCAAGCCACGGCTTTTAGCACACCATGATAGTTTAAAGCGCGTCAGATTGTTTATAGGGAGGAAAATGCGCTGAACCGTCGACCACACTCTCTCCCCCACCCCCACAATCAGACCACCATCCAAGCCAGTCAGTTGTCTGGGGTGGGAGTGGGCACATTGGCAGACGGGTCTGCGTTCCCGTCTTCGCGTGCCACAGCACGACCTAGCCCCCATAACGCACACACCATGATTTACTTACTCAAGGGATATGGAGGAGCCACCGCCGTCTGACTCCCAGTCCACTGGTCAGCCACTCGACACACACAACGCATTCACTGGGCCGATGGCGTGGTCTGCTGTAAGCGTCAGATTGGCAGCCTTCCAAGCCACGGTTTTTAGGAAACCGGAATTTTTTCAGGTTCATTATGATGATTGTGAGGGTGTTGTCTATGTATTAGTGTAGATGTTGTGCGCTAATGTGGCTTAGCCTCCGGTGGTTTACCGCAGGTTGTCGTGGAGGCGCATGTGTCCTAATAGGCCCATGTGGTGTGTAAATGTGCGGGAGCAGTGAGGGCAGTGAAGGCGGGCGCGGCGACTGTATGTCGGAGCCCCAGGCACTGGTTCACCAGCCTCCGTGCGATGGATTCGCAGGTGACCGACCAGGCCGATGCGTGAGTTAAATTGTGGGCGCATTGTGGGCAGGAGAAATCAGTTGAGACTGGGGGGGATGTCATTCATGATAGTGGGGTGTCAGGGGCGCTAAGAATGGCAGGAGCGGTTGATGTGCATGGTGTATTGGTGTTATCGGCATTGCGGTTATGTCCGCTGTCATGGATGCGCATGTGACCGAATAGGCCCATGCGATGAGTGAATGCGCGAGGACAGTGAGGGCAGTGGAGGCGACGATATCTGCTGTGTGTTGGTGCTCCAGGCACTGGTTCACCAGTCTCTGTACGATGGATTCGCAAGATACCAACCAGGCCGATGCGTGAGGTGAATGTGCGGTCGCATTGAGTACAGCTTAGGAGAGAGTCCCCAACGCTAATGGTGGTGGTGTGGTAGTGAAGACGAAGGCGGTGGTGGTTGCGGTGGTAGAGGTAACAGGCGATGAGTAGATGGATGTGGTCTCTATGATGGTGGGAGTAATGGAATTGATGCCAGGAGTGAGGGTGGGGGAGTCAGTAGGAGAGTAGGCAGAATTTGACGTAGAAATTGGAATTGTCGGATTGTTGGTGCATTGCGTCCGAAGATGTCCAACCAGGCCGATTCGCGCGCGAAAGACGCGTTGACAGCGCGGGCACGTTGGCAGGGCCTGGGCATTGGCGGTGTTGGTTCGGGGCGCTGGTGACTTTCGTGCCGCTCTTTTGGCTTTGGCGGCGGCGATCCGGTTGGCCTCATAGATTGCTGAACCAGTCTTCACTGATATTCTCCATGCCGGTCTATCCTGGGCGAGGTCTTCCCAGGTCCTCCCCTCCTCCCGTCACGAAGCTGACGCACTTTGTGCGTGAACTGCTCAAGACAACCAAATTTCTGCATGACTTTTCACTGTCTTTCGCGATTCACAGAAGCTAGTTTTTAGGTGAGTTCGCATCTCCTGGCACTTCTCTTGTAGGCGGCGGGTGGCAGAGATCATATCGGTTGTTCCGCGGTGTCGGCGGAAGCCACATTGGCTTTCCGGGAGCAGGCCCTGCTCTAGGTGACCGTTAAGACGATTGAGAAGGATACGGGCGAGATCTTCCCGGCGATGTTGAACAACGAGATGCCTCTGTGATTATCACAGAGTTGCCGGTTCCCCTTCCGTTTGTAGAGATGGACGATGGTCGCGTCTTTGAAATCCTGAGGAACTTGTCCTTGGCGCCACATCTCCTGGAAGAGTGTTGTGAGTTCTGCCATCAGCCGGGGCCCACCGTGCTTGTAGACTTCCGGTGGGATTGCGTCGGATCCTGGTGCTTTACCGCTGGAAATCTGCTGCACGGCCCGGATGGTTTCTGGTAGGGAAGGCGGCAGATCCAGGTCATTGTTCGTGTCCACTTGAGGGAGCCGGTCAATGGCAGCATCGGAGATGGCTGATGAGCAATTAAGGACACTTCTGAAGTGCTCGGCCCAGCGCTTCAGAATTTGCGATTTCTCTGTCAGCAGTGTTGTCCCATCAGAGCTGAGCAGCGG
Organism: Schistocephalus solidus; assembly: GCA_017591395.1. Classification (NCBI taxonomy): domain Eukaryota; kingdom Metazoa; phylum Platyhelminthes; class Cestoda; order Diphyllobothriidea; family Diphyllobothriidae; genus Schistocephalus; species Schistocephalus solidus. Next base: position 58,934 of record WEDG01002026.1, on the reverse strand, counting down.
TGCGGACCCCTTAATACACGGGCCGTAGATGGCCTTGATGGCTTTGAAAAAGTTTTTCATTTCATTGCGGTCCGCATACCCCCTGGATTTCTTCAGCCTTTCGGATCATCCAGGCATCCTGCATCTCCCGCAGCCGTTGTTGTACAAGGCACCGGCATCTGAAAAAGGCTGCTTTGGTGGCGTCAGTCCGAAGGTCCATGTAGGCTTTGTGTAGTCTATTCTTCTCCGCGAGTAAGTTGCTGATGTCGGCGTCATTGTCGTCAAACCAGTCCTGGTGTCGACGGTGTGCGCGTCCGAGTACATCGAGGGCGGTGGACTGGATGACATTTCGCAGTTGACACCATCGTGTCTCCACGGTATCGTTATCATCTGGAGCATGCAGGTCCTCCAGTTTCTCGGTAATTTGGTAGCTGAAATCAAAACAGTGAGCAGGCAAATTTAATAAAAGAGTATTTAACTTAGTGGGCGGCCTCTTACCTTGGGGCCTTCGTCAGAGTTGCAGTCTGAGCCTCATCTAGGAGATGACGAGGCGATGATCTGTCCAACCATCGGCATCGCGGATCACATTGGTTACCAGCACGTCCTGTAGATCTCGCCTCCGAACGAGAACAAAGTCCAGCAGGTGCCAGCGACGCGAACGAGGGTGCATCCACGTGGCCTTCTCCCGCGTCGGAAGGCGGAAGAAGGTGTTGGTCAGCAGGAGACGGTGTTCCGCACACGTGTGCAGAAGACGGAGGCCGTTATCGTTACAGCTACCGAGACCGTGGGGACCCAGCACTCCCTGCCAGGCAGCGTGGTCCATCCCGACGCGGGCGTTGAAGTCACCAAGGACAATTAACTTGTCCACCTTCGACACAGTCGCCAACAGGGCGTGCCAGGTCCACGTAGTATTTTTCCTTTGCCGCATCAGAGCTCGTCATTAGGGGGAACGTAGGCGCTGATGATAATGGCAAACTGGTCTCCCTTGAAGAGGCAGGCGGAGGCTCATCAGGCGATCATTGATACCCTGCAGTAGACAGGGCAGACGTCCCACGATGTCGTTACGGATGGCAAAAGCAACACCAGCGTCGCATCGCTCCGCCTTTGACCGGCCACTCCAGAAGAAGGTGTAGCCGGACACCACCTCCTCCAGCTAACTCTGCTCAGAGAATCGGGTTTCGCTGAGAGTAGCAATCTCCACCTTGTAGCATGCCAGTTCCCGAGCGAATAGCGCCGTCCTCCAATCTGGCCGGTTGCTCCTAGGATTGTCTTAAAGGGAACGAACATTCCAGGCTGCTGGTGTGAGTGGACTCACCCGAGCAGCCTGGAGGGTATGGAGATTGGGATAGTGACAAGGGCACAATACGACCGCATATTTTGCGATCTGCGAGCCGCGGCCGGCTGCAGAAGACGTGATAACCAGCATTTGTTTAGGGCACCTTTTCTAGTCCCTTTCTCCGCGAGGAGGCAAGCAGTGCTGTCCCTAAATAGGGCTGCTCGGACATCCGAGACGACTGCCGAACTCCACTATGGGTCACGGTTTTGTTTTAGTGGGAGAACGACCCGAGTTAGCCTGGGCCACCTACGGGGTTGCTGTCACCCCCACCGTAGGATTTTTGAGAGAGGGGAAGTGGGAAGTTCGGGAGTCAGACATACCTGGTGTTGAGGCACACACAACACCGAAGATCCTCACCTGGTTTAGCCGGCCGGTCGTGATGGTTATCCGGGGTGTGGCCTTTGGGAAGAAACCCAACTTCGAGGAGCCACAGGTGAGAGTTGGTACCAGTTAGAGTCGGCCACGGGAGCATTCATCACCTGTAGGAGACAAATGGAGCGACCAAATGCTATCTGTGAGGTGATAATTCTAACTAGTACCCTTACACCCCACTTCTATATATACCTCTCTGTACAAGGCCTATGGCGTACTGATGAGTGAAAACAACCGTGAAACAGCTGACTGCGTCTTGCTTGATGCAACCCTTAGTAACATACATGTTTATAATAGGTGGCATGCGCTCCAATGACACGAAGTTCGTTTATCGCCAGTAGCAAGCTGGCGGACTGAAAGTATGCGATCAAGTCAGATACAAACCACACCAGTGAGGGTCATGCGCTTACTTGACTTCTATACTTCAATATTTAAGGGCATTGGAAGTCAAGAGAAAATAAGTACTACTTACATAGTTATTTTATCGGGTGTAGATTTCGCAGAAGACCGAAAAGAAAGACATTGAAATGCTGATATCCCGATGTGTCTGAACTACCCTGAGATTATTCTCCATGATAATAATATTATCATAGCATTTAATGTCCTTGAATTAAAAATAACGTAACTTTCAGTTAACCTTTGATGAGTTAAATCGCAGTGAAACTGCAAATCTCATGCTCCTTAATAATGAGAAAAGTAACCCATTGATACTTACCCACATAATACATTATTTAATTTATCATATAAAATTGTTACTTGCAGCTTGGGGTTTAGAGAAAATACTGGCTGTATGATGATCACAAGTGGCTGCCCATTCCTACGAAACGGGTTATGATTTTAACATCCCAGCAAACAAGTTAATCACCCACTGGATGTCAAAGCATCCAGTCAGTCAAGTTGCCGATCTTGCACCGGCATACAGAGTCCTGCGCAGTCACCACCGGACTGGTGTCTATGGTGTTTAATTGGCCCCTGCCACATTTAACTGTTGCTTGGTTTAACTGCCAATTTTCTTTTACGATGAATGCCTGCAAGAGTTCGAAATCTCAGATGAATAAAGCCATGATTCCGGCGAGTGAATAACCTTCTTATTCCGTACTTAAATAAAAAATACCTACCGTACGGTAGCGCCCACAGATATTTGAGGCTGGTGATGTTCAGTCTCTTGCCTTGGTTGCTCTGAGCACCAATCGAAGGTACGGCAATTCGATAACCTTGTCCTCTGGTTCGCTGTAGTGAGGCACAACAGTCCGATTTAGTGCTCGCATGCAAGTGCATTTGTGACTGATTGGGTAGTTACTGTTCAAGGGGGGTGTAGGGGTACTAGTTAGGGGCAGCACCACACAGCTTGCATTTGGTCGCTCCATTTGTCTCATACAGGTGGTGAATGCTCCTGTGGCCGCCTCTAACTGGTACCCAACTCTCACCTGTGGCTCCTCGAAGTTGGGTTCTTCCCAGCGGCCACACCCCGGGCAACCGTCACGACCGGCGGGCTAAACCAGGTGAGGGTCTCCGGTGTTGTGTGTGCCTCCACACCCGGTATGTCTGACTCCCGAACTTCCCATCCTCCCCCTCTCAAAAAGTCCTACGGTGGGGGGCGACAGCAACCCCGTAGGCGGCCCAGACTAACTCGGGTCGTTCTTCCACTAAAACCAAAACCGTGACCCATAGTGGAGTTCGGCAGCCGTCTGGGATGTCCGAGCAGCCCTATTTAGGGATAGCACTGCTTGCCTCCTCGCGGAGGAAGGCTAGAAAATGTGCCCAAAAAAATGCTGGTTCTCACGTCTTCTGCAGCCGGCCGCGGCTCTCAGATCGCAAAACTACGCGGTCGTAAAAACTCAAACAAACAACAATACCCCCCGTCCCTCATCCCCCTCGCCATACTCTCCAGGCTGCTCGGGTGAGTCCTTCACACTAGCAGCCTGGAATGTTCGTTCCCTTTTAGACAATCCTAGGAGCAACCGGCCGGAACAGCGGGACGGCGCTAGTCGCTCGGGAACTGGCGCGCTACAAGGTGGACATTGCTGCTCTCAGCGAGACCCGATTCTCTGAGCAGGGTCAGCTGGAGGAGGTGGGGGCTAGCTACACTTTCTTCTTGAGCGGCCGGCCAAAGGCAGAGCGACGCGACGCTGGTGTTGCCTTTGCCATCCGTAACGACATCGTGGGACGTCTGCCCTGTCTGCCGAGAGGGTATCAATGATCGCCTGATGAGCCTCCGCCTGCCTCTTCGGGGAGACCAGTTCGCCACCATCATCAGCGCCTACGCTCCCCAATGACGAGCTCTGATGCGGCGAAGGACCCAATTTTACGAGGACCTGCACGCCTTGCTGGCGACTGTGCCGAAAGAGGACAAGTTAATTGTCCTTGGTGACTTCAATGCCCGCGTCGGGACGGACCACGCTGCCTGGCAGGGGAGTGCTGGGTCCCCACGGTCTCGGGTAGCTGCAACGCTAACGGCCTCTCTTTTTCTGCGCACGTGTGCGGAACACCGTCTCCTGCTGTCCAACACCTTCTTCCGCCTTCCGACGCGGGAGAAGGCCACGTGGATGCACCCTCGGTCGCGGCGCTGGCATCTGCTGGACTATGTTCTCATCCGCAGGCGAGATCGACAGGACGTGCTGGTAACCAATGTGATCCGCGATGCCGATGGTTGGACAGATCACCGCCTCGTCATCTCCCAGATGAGGCTCCGACTGCAAACCCGACGAAGGCCCCAAGGTAAGAGACCGCCATGTAAGTTAAATACTATTTGTTAAATTTGCCTGCTCACTGTTTTGATTTCAGCAACCAAATAACCGAGAAACTGGAGGACCTTCATGCTGCAGATGATAACGATACCGTGGAGACACGATGGTGTCAACTGCGAAATGTCATCCAGTCCACCGCCCTCGATGTACTCGGACGCGCACACCGTCGACACCAGGACTGGTTTGACGACAATGACGCCGACATCAGCAACTTACTCGCGGAGAAGAATAGACTACACAAAGCCTACATGGACCTTCGGACTGACGCCACCAAAGCAGCCTTTTTCAGATGCCGGCGCCTTGTACAACAACGGCTGCGGGAGATGCAGGATGCCTGGATGATCCGAAAGGCTGAAGAAATCCAGGGGTATGCGGACCGCAATGAAATGAAAAAAACTTTTTCAAAGCCATCAAGGCCATCTACGGCCCGTGTATTAAGGGGTCCGCACCGCTGCTCAGCTCTGATGGGCACAACACTGCTGACAGAGAAATCGCAAATTCTGAAGCGCTGGGCCGAGCACTCAGAAGTGTCCTAATTGCTCATCAGCCATCTCCGATGCTGCCATTGACCGGCTCCCCCAAGTGGACACGAACAATGACCTGGATCTGCCGCCTTCCTACCAGAAACCATCCGGGCCGTGCAGCAGATTTCCAGCGGTAAAGCACCGGGATCCGACGCAATCCCACCGGAAGTCTACAAGCACGGTGGGCCCCGGCTGATGGCAGAACTCACAACACTCTTCCAGGAGATGTGGCGCCAAGGACAAGTTCCTCAGGATTTCAAAGACGCGACCATCGTCCATCTCTACAAACAGAAGGGTAACCGGCAACTCTGTGATAATCACAGAGGCATCTCGTTGCTCAACATCACCAGGAAGATCTTCGCCCGTATCCTTCTCAATCTTCTGAACGGTCATCTAGAGCAGGGGCTGCTCCCGGAAAGCCAATGTGGCTTCCGCCGACACCGCGGGACAACCGATATGATCTTTGCCGCCCGCCAGCTACAAGAGAAGTGTCAGGAGATGCGAACTCACCTTTACACTACCTTCGTGGATCTAACGAAAGCCTTTGACACGGTGAATCGTGACGGACTGTGGAAAGTCATGCAGAAATTTGGTTGTCCTGATCGGTTCACGCACATGGTGCGTCAGCTTCATGACGGGATGACGGAGCGCGTCACCGACAACGGACGGTATCCGGAAGCATTCGCAGTGACCAACGGAGTAAAGCAGGCTGCGTACCGCCCCCCACCCTCTTCAGTCTCATGTTCTCGGCTATGCTGATGGACGCCTACCGTGATGAGCAGCCTGGTATTCGCATCGCCTACAGAACTGACGGGCGCCTTCTCAACAGTCGGCGTATGCAGGCTCCAACGCGCGTGTCTACGACTACAGTCCATGACTTGCTCTTCGCGGACGACTGCGCCCTTAACACCGTGACGGAGGAGGACATGCAAAGGAGCATGGACCTCTTCGCCGAAGGCTGCGCCGATTTTTTATTAACAACCAGTACAGCCAAAACGGTTGTCATGCACCAGCCGCCAACCAGCGCGGAATACAATGCTCCTCGAATCAATGTCAACGGTGCTCAACTCAAAAAAACGTGGAGACCTTCGCTTATCTAGGAAGCACGATTTCGCGCAACACGAGAATCGATGACGAGGTTGCCCAACGGATTTCCAAAGCTAGTCAGGCCTTCGGCCGGCTGCAGGCCTCCGTGTGGAATCGCCATGGTATTCACCTGAACACCAAACTGAAGATGTACAAGGCCGTCGTCTTGTCGACACTCCTTTACGGTGCGGAAACCTGGACCGTCTACTCGAACCAAGCCAGGAAGCTGAATCACTTCCATCTCAGCTGCCTCCGCAGAATACTGAAGCTGAGATGGCAAGACAGGATACCGGACACGGAAGTCCTGGAGCGGACCGGAATCCTCAGCATCCATGCCATGCTGAGGCAAGTGCAGCTGCGATGGAGCGGCCACTTGGTAAGAATGGACGACGAGCGATTACCCAAACGACTTTTCTACGGAGATGTCGCTACGGGTTCTCGTCGGCAGGGGGGTCAAAAACGACGCTACAAGGACACTTTGAAGAAATCGCTGAAGCAACTGCAAATCAACTCGGCGACCTGGGAAGACCTCGCCCAGGATAGACCGGCATGGAGAAGATCAGTGAAGACTGGTTCAGCAATCTACGAGGCCAACCGGATCGCCGCCGCCAAGGCCAAAAGAGCGGCACGAAAGTCACCAGCGCCCCGCACCAACACCGCAAATGCCCAGGCCCTGCCAACATGCCCGCGCTGTCAACGCATCTTCCGCGCGCGAATCGGCCTGGTCGGACATCTTCGGACGCAATGCACCAACAATCCCACAATTCCAATTTCTACGTCAAATTCTGCCAACCCTCATTCTGACTCCCCCACCCTCACTCCTGACATCAATTCCATTACTCCCACCATCATAGAGACCACATCCATCTACTCATCGCCTGTTACCCCCACCACCGCAACCACCATTGCCTTCGCCTTCACTACTACCACCACAACCACCATCAGCGATGGGGAATCTCTCTAAGCTGTACTCAATGCGACCGCACATTCACCTCACGCATCGGCCTGGTCGGTCACTTGGGAATACATCGTACAGAGACCGGTGAGCCAGTGCCTGGAACACCATCACACAGCAGAGATCGTCGCCTCCACTGCCCTCACTGTACTCGCGCATTCACTCATCGCATGGGCCTATTCGGTCACATGCGCATCCATGACAGCGGAATTAACCACAATGCCGACAACACCGATACACCATTCACACCCTCCGCTCCTGCCATTCTTAGCGCCCCTGCCACCCCCACTACCATGAATGACATCGCCCCAGCCTCTACCGATTTCTCCTGCCCACACTGCGCCTGCAACTTCAACTCACGCATCGGCCTGGCCGGTCACCTGCGAATCCATCGCACGGAGGCTGGTGAACCAGTGCCTGGGGGCTCCGACATATAGTCGACGCGCCCGCCTTCACTGACCTCCTTGCTCCCGCACATTTACACACCGCATGGGCCTCTTAGGACACATGCACCTCCACGACAACCTCCGGTAAACCACCGGAGGCTAAAGCTACATCAGCACACACTACCTACACCAATACATCGACAACACCCTCACAATCACCATTTACCAGGGTATATCACGGTTTCCTAGAAACCGTGGCTGGGAAGTCTGCCAATCTGACGCTTCCACCAGACCACGCCGTCGGCTCAGTGTATGTGCTGTGTGTGTCGAGTGGCTGACCAGTGGACTGGGAGTCTGACGGCGATGGCTGCTCCATATCCCCTGAGTTTGTGAATCCTGGTGTGTGCGTTATGGGGGCCAGGTCGTGCTGTGGCGCGCGAAGACGGGTACGCCGATCCATCAGCCAATGCGCCCACTCCCACATCAGGCAACTGACCGGCTCGGACAGTAGTCTGACTGTGGGGGTGGGATAGAGAGTGAGGTCGACAGCTCAGTGCATATTCCTCACTATAAACAATCTGACGCGCTTGAAACTATCACGGTGCGCTAAAAGCCGTGGCTTGGAAGGTTGCCAACTGACGGGATAACTCGGACCGCGTGGCCAGCCCAATGTGTGTTTTGTGTGGAGTGGCTGACTGGCGGACTGAGAGTCAGGTTGCAATGGCTCCTTCTTAATGTGGCCTTTATGGCACTCCCACACCGTGGGATCCGAGCCAGGTGTGGTGGCACGCCCAGGGGCGGCTCCGGCCGCGCCAGCCACCTGCGCCCTCTCCCATCTCCGGTCTTCTTGACTCTGTATTGACACCGGGCTCAGGTGGGGGAGGAGGAGAGAGTGCGGTAGCTGCAGCGCAAGGCTACTATCACTTAAAACTAATTCACGCGCAAGTCACCGTCCCTGCACCACCTGGTGTGGAGCATACGGTGGACCTCGTCGAAATCGACGGTCGAACTGTCGTCACTGTTCAAGGTCAGTACTTGCGTCGTATTTTTCGCTGTCTTGAATACTTTAGTTATTAGGCTACCACATTTTCTGTGGCAGACGAGCACATCAAGGAAGATTAGCTGCTCGTTTTCTTCCCCCCTCCACCGTTAATTAGTTGTTCGATGAATCCATTGGCGTGTCTGTAACATGCTCGTAGATTCGTCCGTCGAACGTTAAGTACGTTTTGAGGCAGAGCTCCAGGGGTTGAGTGATTTGGGCGTGTCCGAGGGGATACTCCGTTTCACTGTTTGCTTAGCTAGAGTAACTCGATATTCTCGACTGCCAGATCCTGCGGGGGTGGAAGTAAAAAGAGAAGTGACATTACAAGAGACCATTACGTCGTTTGGTAGGAGAATTGTGTTGACGAGCTGAATGTGGTGACTGAATCCGTAAGAAGAATGTTAAAACGTCAAAACCCCTTTGCTAGTCCGTATGTTTGAGTGCCTGTGATTGATGCGATGGGCTGGAGAGGAACGCTCGATTTGTGCGCTTCTGGGCTTCGGGCTGAGGCCGTTTCTCGCTCTACGATTTCACGTCTGTCGATCAGAGATAGCGCACCGGAGTTCTCTAGTGGCAACATTGTTCCATTGATTTCACGTGTGAGCGTTTTTATAGGGATGGTTTCGCATAGGACGTAGAAACGGCGATTCTCCGACACGTTTCAGCCTTCTGAAGGTAGTTTGTCTTATCCAAAACAACCGTGGAACACCCCTTTTCCAAAGGCATATTAACAATGCTTTTGAGGAGGGATGACACTCAGTGTCAGCTACCGTCCTCGATTACGTTTGTGCTTCCGGCTGGCTGAGGATTAAATCTATTGCCGTGATCATTCAGGCATGTCTGGCATCGTGTTAAATGAGGCATCATGCCGTAACACCTGCATTTGATCCTCTGTCAGCACCTTTGATGACAGGATGTGAAGCAGTTTGTCATTTTCGCATGACTTTGGACACCAGGAATCGACGAAGATGATGAAATCATGGCGATTAATGACTCGGGTACAGATCGAAAAGGAATCGTCGCATCAACTGCAACCCCAGCGCTGGTAGCGAATGCTGCCAACTTTAGTCGGCCTGTGGGTGACTGGCAACCAGGCCCTATAAATACTGCGCACATTTTCCCCAAGTTCACTTTTCTGCAACTTTTTTTAATGTTGGGTTCAAGGGAGAATCCGAAAAATCAGGTCATTTAACGCATCTTCTTTCTTCTTTTTCTAAACTGCTTCCTGGAACTTTCGTGTTAGCTTATACCAGTAAGCTGTTTGTGCACGACGTTCTCCGATTTGCTCGACGGGGAGAAACATATGCACTTCGTGAGTCGTCTACTTGTGCACAGATTCGACTTCTGCAAAGTTGTCTCGATAAGAATGTGTTACCGAACTGTGCCTCTTGCAAACCCCGGTGTTCACAGAACTGGCAATGCGCATGGTAGTTCAATATGACAAACGAATGATCCGAGTGCTTCTGCAAGACTTTTACTCGCTACCTTACAAATAACGTCAGTGAATTTACCAAGAGAGGACGAGATGCTGGAAGGTCATTGGCGGGAACGGTGCACAACTGCCTTATCTGAGGCTGTCCAAATGAACCCACAAACAGTGGGTAATAGGCGAAGCAGCCCTTGAGAAAACATTCCATAAACTGTCCCGTCTAAAGTCATAGGAAAATGACAAGCTGCTTTACAATTCCTCGTCAACTGAGCTGACACAGAAAGAAATGTAAGTGTTCGGCATGAAGCCTCATTTAACATAAAGGATGTCAAACTTCCCAACATAATCGCGGCAGTGGAGTCAGCCGGTCGGGAAGGATGTGGGTGATCTGCAGTCCCGCTGACAGCGAGCCAAATGACTGAGTAATTGTCACTCCAGGGCTCCGCAAGGGGGCTGCAATCACTGAGATTAATGACTCGGGTAGGAACCGAAATGCATCATCGCATCAGCTACGACCCCAGTAATGGACATGAGGACTGTCATCTATATTAGGCCTGTGGCTGTCTGGCAAATACTACATATTTTGTGTCCCTCTTTTCTGGAACCGGCTCTGATGCTGGGTTCGAGAGAAAATCCAACGCGTCATGTCAATAACGGCCACGTTCCAGAGATTGCATCTTCTTCATTTTCTGTTGTGTTTATTTGCGCGCTTCCCGAATGCCTGATTGTTTTGGTCTAGCTGATTCTCAGCGCTGAATGTGGGTTGGGGAGGTCATTGCACTTGTCACTAGATTATGGGCCCAAAAATCATGATTTAAGCCACACGCGGCCCACGGGATTGTCACCTCCCACGAGATTTTCGAACTTGAATGCCTAACCGGTCTCACGGGATTAGCTGTGATTTGAGCGTTGGTGTCAGTTCTCCGCACTGCTGCCACGTGTTCGCCCATTCGCGTCCAAAGCAGTCTTCCAGTTTCTCCCGCGTATATACTTTTTCCAAAAATTCATTAGATGCGATAAACGATTATATTTCTTTTCAATTATTTCCTGGTACTAGCACTCTCGTTTGTTTTGCAGTATGTGGACCGCTGAAAGTCACTAATGAATTCAAATGCATTTGAGGCCGAGTTCGCGATCAGCGTGAAGCGGTAGTTAGTTTTAAAAAACACCAAACAGCATAGACGTCTGCAAAAAACTGTCATCCCTCATTTTAGAGTTAAATGAACGATTAATTAAAAAAATTACTATTCATACTTTTAACTGTATTTTCAGCTTGATGGAGTATTTTTCATTTCGTTAGAATTCTAGGCGTTTGATCTGGCCCCTCGATTGCTTATCTTTTTTTGTTGATGCAAGTCTAGTAGTTTCGTAAGTCCTGTTAGCCCTTGCGCCCACTCCCACATCAGACAACCGACCAGCTCGGACGGTGGACTGGCACTTGGGGTGGTAGAGAGATTGAGATCAAAGCCTAGCGCATTTTCCTCACTTTAAACAATCCGACGCGTTTGAAGCTATCAAGGTGCGCTAAGAGCCATGGCTTGGAAAACTGTCAGCTGACGGGCTAACTCGGTCCTTTGGACTGGGTGTTCTAGCTGCTTCGTTTGGATGCGAGCCGCACCCCTTTTTTGGTAGTGTCCTTGTTTGTGTTGGACCACCGTGCGTGGGTCCACGCCTTCTCACATCTCCGGTCTTCTTGACTCTCTCTCTCTATTGACACCGGTACCAGAATGGAGACAAGGAGAGAGAGTGAGGGATATCCGGCGCAAGTCTGCTCCCTATATACTCCAGTGCAAGTCACCATCCATGCACCATCATGCTCTGAAGCAAACGGTGGGAATCTTTGTAACGACGACGGTCGAACTGTCGTTTAGCAGTTTTGTCCAGTTTCCCGACATCGCTGCAGTTTCTATCATTGCAACATATTTCGCAGTCCACTGCACGTGATTCGTCCTGAAGTCGCTCTAGACAGAAAATATATTGGACTCCAAAATTTACCAATTTGATGGCTGTCATGTGTACAAAAACCATCCCACTTACTAGATAGAAAAAAACCACAATTTCATTATCGTAGATAAGAAAACCTCACAGTAAAGGGTTTGGAGCTTTTTCCCTGTATATAAAGAGGCGATAAAAAGAAAATTTTCGTATGCTGTGGCTGTTTCTTGTAGTGTTGGAATGAGAAATTTACTTCAACCCATAAGATTTCTAAAGCAATAACGTGAGCAATGCTGATGCAGTAACCAACGATGAATATTTGTAGAATGTAAACGTTTTTAATGTAAAAAAAAAACAAATTATATAATTTCACGTATCAATCAACATTTCAATATATTGTTATTCTTCTGCCAAGATTTCCATGCTAAGAATGGATCAATGGGTTATGGACAGGGTTTAGTGTATACGAGGAAAAGGTTTTTAGTCAAACTTTTCGTTCCCACGATGCCTGCATGACGGCATGACGGTTTTGGAGCTGGGAGACGGGTTTGGGATGAAGTATGAACTCTGCCCTATTAAAGCCACCAATATTCGGTTGAAATGAAAGCCTACATTTGATTTTTGGTTAACCTTAAGTAATTGTCTGTTTTACTTGGTTCGATCTTCCCCCGGATCAGCTTTTACAAATCAACAAAGACTTTCAGATTTGACCGAAAAGTTGATTGAAACGCAACTCCAGAATCAGACAAATTTATTTTTTACGACATTTGTTCCGTCTCGAGCTTGCACCGTATTTGCAGGCCCCCCCTTACCGCAGTGTTTAAAGCCATGACAATGTAGAGTGAAAAGTTGGCCATGACAAAGGAAATTAACTTCTGGCTTCTCTCATAGGCAACGTTGATTAAGTGTTCGGAGATCGCTATTCTCCTGCCCAGCTCACAATGACGTGAGCGAATAATCACTAGTGAGCCACCATATTAGACGGGCTGATTCGCGCGAACAATACATGTTAAAATAGGCTTTTGGAATTTGTTGGCCTTCTTCTGAACATCAAAGTAGGAACATCTTCAAGGATGGAGTGTTCCTTGGGCACCTAAATGTCTTCTTTTGGGGTTATTAAACGTAACAGGAATTAAATCAAAACACCATGCATGGCAGATTTAAATTTATTATAAAAGCGGCTGACAGGAAAAACTATTAACTTAGTTGAAATTCCAGAAATTGTGAAGTAATTTGTACGCAGTAATTATGGTAAATTAATGAACCGGTTGTATATGTTCGAAAAAAATTTAAAAATTAAAAAAACTAGCTTTAGGTAAAAATTATTAAATAAATTCACCCCTTGCTTTTGAAAGTAAAAACCCAGGTAGTTACGCTATCTATGGCCGCCTAAAATTAACGTGAGAATACGAACCGTCCCACCCAGTTAAAGTAGATGGCCTTACGGTAAATTTCAGGAAGGTTAAATACACCAGTGAAACCCATGCCTAGATTTAATCCTAATCATCTATCTAATACTAAACATAACGGTCTTGAAGATAAGCACAAGACCACGGGTACCGTGAATGGTTTATATTCACCTTTCATGTTGAGGCGACCATTTAAGGTATCCTCAACAAAACAGTAACCATTTTTCTTCAAAATAAAGTACATTACTATTAGTAAGATTCTTCCAACGATCTGCAAGCAACTGGATCTGGTTAAATTACCATTAATTGGGCTTTGATTCGGAGAATTCTGTGCATGTTACTTCAAATTGTAACACATTTATTTTATCAATTAGGGTTGACCAGGTGAACCCACTTCTCACGTCACAATTCATCTAAGGGAGCCATCTTTTAGAGGCTTTTGCAACAACTGAAGGCAACGTTAATCACGTCGATTGGCTTGTGCTTTGGTCAGTTCATGTGGGTCTTGACGAGGCTTCGAATGGACTAATTTGAGTTGCTGCAAGTGTTTCAAGGACGTTTTGTGAGAGACCCAAGGTTCTGCTCTCAAATCACGACAGCTCGATGACGGTTTGTGTTCAAGAGTGGAAAGCAAGTCCGTATTGTCCACGTCTGATGGTAGACCGGAAAGAAGCTTGTCTTCGAAATTGATGTTCCCAGAGCTAGATCCATTGTATCAACGAGAAAAATTTGTGTCATGGACGGTCCTTTGCCTTCGGCATCAAAGATCTTCTTTGAGGCACCTTAGCTGAAATTCCTAGTTTAAAGGAATAACCAATCAGAATTTAAAGCTCATTTATATTCAAAGACATCTGAATATAAGAATAAATATGAGACTGGATCGCTTTATAAAAGTATATAAAAATCTTCAAAAAAGTATAAATATGTAACAAAAACATAAAAATAACGTGCACTAAGGGACAAGAACTTACAAAAGGCATGTTAGAATAACTGCCTTTGTAAATGCAGCTGAACATTTGCCCCAACCTAGCATATTGATGCGAAAACTCATTGGTCAAAGTACAAACTGATTAAAGAAGAAAATATTGGTCAAGAACTGGAACAGTTTGTCTATTTTGTGGAGCTTTCCAACGTGCACTGTCGTTCGTCATTAGAGATACTGACAGCTGCAGAGCAAACGATAACTATAAATGGTATTGTCCAATCATCGACTGGTGCCGCATGTCTGGAGGTGACAGTTAAAGGCTCTGGATGTTTGCGCCAAATCGATACATCCATTTTCTGAGGCCCACGTTTTAATTTTTTCTCCACAACGGTTGGGGTTTTTTGCTACCTGCGAAACTGAACTCATGAGTTGCTGCGGAGGTGTGAGCTGTCAGTTGCAATAAGTAGTTGCACCCGACATACAGCCAGCTTAGCTTCGTGTATGTTCTGTCCGAGCTTGCACTCAGTCTGACCTGTGTAGTGAACAGCAAAGTTTAAGACAAGACTATGCCTGACATTTGACCAGTATTTTTCCATACTCATGTCTACGCCTGAGCATCGAGCATTAGGTTCTATTCATAACATATTAAGGAAGAGAGTTTTTGTCCAGGGCGTATTATGCGTTACCATTCGGAAAGCTGCGTACTTGCAGCTCAACGTGTTACCGTTTAAAATTTGACTCAGTATTACCATGTGGCTAATTAATTTTGTGAACATATCCACGTTCGCGTTTATAAACTTGTAAGTTAACTGCACAGATCTCATTTTATAGCATACTTTGCTTAATGTGAAGCCCACAATGTTAAATGTGGTGTAGCATCATTTATTTGCCCACCCCTACCTGGTTTCACGAAAGAACTTGAAAAGAGACAGTCCCCACATGAAACAGCCCGTGCCGCAAATTAATCCTGCGGTCACCGACGGAGGGGGAAACATAGGTCATGATGAAAGGTGGCTCAGATGCAGCCCCGCACAAACGGCGCATGGAGAACTTCATTAATTTTGAAAAAAATATGGAATGCTTCAGGATTATGAAAGAAAGAGTGAGCCACATGTAGTGCAAGTCTACTCTCATTATAATCCCGCGCAAGTCCCTGTCCCTGCACTATCCTAGCTAAGGAGCAAGCGGTAGACATCGTCGAAATCGACGGTCAAACTGTCATGTCTGTAGATGGCTCGGTCTTACCCCTGGTTTTGGTAATCTTTGTGTAGATGGTAAGCGTGGTGTTAGTGTCAAAGGGCCAGATCATGTTGTGGCACGCGCAGACGAGTTCAGTAGCCCTGTCTCTCAATGCATTTCTTCTCGCATCATATACTTAACCAGCTAGGATGGTTGTCTGATGCTGGGGACGGAGAAGAGAGTGAGTTTCGAAGGCTCAGCACATTTTTCCTCACGTTAAACAAGCTATGTCACACTTGAAGCTATCACGGTGTGCTTAAACCATGGTTTGGAAGGCTGTCAGCTGATAGGATAACATGGTTCTCCGGACTCAGAGTCAGACCGCAACGTGGCACCATTAGGTGGCTTTACGGCATTCCATATTAGCTGTCACTCAAGCACCCCACCCCCCTCTGTTTTGCTGTTGTGTCCTTGTTTGTGATGGACCACAGTGCGTGGGCCTGCGCCGTCTTCCATCTCCGGTCTTCTTGACGCTATCTTGACAACGGGCTTTCGTAGGGGAGTAGAAAAAGGGAGTGAGGTAGATGGCCCGCAAGTCTGCTCTCACTAAACTCCAGTGCAAATCACCGTCCCTACACTGCCATGTTCTGAAGTACACGGTAAATATCGTCAAACGCGACGGATAAGATGTGCGCATGACTTTCATGGTCTCTGTAAATGGATAGATTAAATACTTACTCGACAAGGTCAAATATGGGGTTACCATTTTGCTTTCGATTGAAAAATGGAAATTATTATCTGCAGGCCCTCCAGGATAAATATGTTTCATCTAGGTGCGCCTGGATTCGATTCACACTGACAAAAAATGAAAATCTCTTCCTTCAAGCAACTTCGAAATTTCATAAATTAATCAACATTATTCTCTCAAAACGTTATGTTCAATTTACAGCTAATTTACCTTTAGGGAACATACTATTTAACTCAAAAGGTAAATATCTTTTAAACCATTGTTGATAAAGGCGCAAATTACAGTTTAAGTTTACTGCAAACAAAACTTGCGAGAAATTGGTTGATAGGAAAACTCGCACAGGAGATTTGAATCTGAAGCCGCCGATGATTCGGAATTAGTCTTTAAACAGCATGTCTAGCAGTTAAAGGACGTTCTTCTTGCAATTCGATTTGACAAAATCATCTCCCACATCCATCGCTGATATCCACACTTGTTACGTTGAGTGCTTGACTCATGGCAGCAAAGTCTTTATTGGCTGCAATTTTCATAACGGTGATTGAACATTTATTTTTGTTTGTTTGTTTGCGTGATTGTTTTTTTCGATGTTTGTACCTTAAGTTATAATTATTCCATCACCGTTTTCATTCTTTCTCTGCGCAAGAATGGCCATCCAGATAAGTGTAAATTGCTCACCAGAATATGCTTGCATTTTCACTGACGTTTCGGAAATCTTGGCTGGCTTTCCGTTTTCAAAGCATCTACTACTAATATCGATCAGTGTGCAGCAGACCATCGTAACTGCAGGTGAATTTCAGGCGGGTGCTAATGCGGCTCACACACGCGTCACACCCGTTGAACTTGAAAGTGTTACCGAGCGCCGTCAAGTGAGACGGGCCGTGAGAATTGACGTCACTTCTGTTAACTATGAGACATGTCCAGCCACCTTCAGCGGATTTAATCTTCTCATTTTAACCCCAACGAAGCTACATTCCTTCCGACTCCACCAAAACACTACAAACGTTTTATGCAGAGGCAGTGCGTCTTTCGGTCACATCTCTTCGCGCTCGACCGCTGCTGCCGGTGTGTGTGGGTGCGGCTGCATGGGGAGGAGAACGGCGACACTTTTGAGGTGCACGTGCATTCGTCACAATTTGGGTCTCGCTGGAGCAGAACAGCCGCAAGAATATCTGCATCGAGCAGCCTTGCCTGTAGGTCAATACACGGTGCTTCAATGCAGGACACCTGGCTTTAATGTGTGCTTGCTGTTAAAGCACAGTAAAGTGGACGTGCCATCTCCCGAAAAGTTAACCAAAATTACGAATTGTGTTTCGAATTTGAAACTAATGCTTAAGTAAGGTTTTAATGTTAGTGATAGTGCAGCATAACCTAGAGGTGGCTAGCTGCCGGCTTTCGAACGAGCTACGCTATGGTGTTAACGGTGATAACTGGTTATCTGAAGGTCCTTAGATGATACTATTTTACGCCAAAGATGAAATCCACTAGCTGAACACCCAATTTCGGTCCGTCTCGTCTCTGCGAAATCTTTGAGGTCGAATCGAAAATTTGCGTGAACGAAAATATTTTGCCGCAGGGTTTATTTTATTCAATACGTGGGTGATATTTGGGATAGCATCCGATTAGGAAGTATTTACGGGAAATTAGATTATGTATTTTAAGTTCTTGTGGTCAAAAATGGATGGGGTAAGCTGTATTTTATGGCTTTTTCC
Organism: Schistocephalus solidus; assembly: GCA_017591395.1. Classification (NCBI taxonomy): domain Eukaryota; kingdom Metazoa; phylum Platyhelminthes; class Cestoda; order Diphyllobothriidea; family Diphyllobothriidae; genus Schistocephalus; species Schistocephalus solidus. The sequence goes on along the minus strand of WEDG01002026.1, from coordinate 41,173 downwards.
TTTCCAAGTCTCGTGTAACATTAGACCTCGTATTCAGCATGGTGTCGTTTTATTCCTTATTATATATTATATATTTTTATACGAAGCTAACATTTGCAGACTGCATCTCCATGAACATCTGTAAGCATTTTTTTGAAATGTTAAACGTTATTTTGAATAAAAAGTAATAAGTCCTCATTTGTGACCAGTAAGAAACTTTCACGGGTTAAATGCCCTTTTCACAAACATCATTTATGTTTTTTCGAATCCTTAGCCCTTATTCACATTTACAAGTGCAATGACCTTATCCTGAAATGTTATGGGCTTAAGTAATTTTATGGCTTTACCTACGCCAAGAACCTGTCAAGATATGTGAGATATTTAAGTAAAAACATTTGCGCCTAAAATGTGTTTTCGCTATGGCCTTTTTAGTACGCGTTTAGTAATGTCAGTTACTAGACTCTCTGTTTTTTAGCCCGAAATGTTTTGGATTTTGCAATGGAGACCTGAACATAAATCAAATAATCAAAAACGGTTTTCTAAGTTATTAATAAAATACTTTTAAACAATGAACACATTCCTGATGGCAGGGAGATGAAAAGAAAAGTGACATTTAATTTTCTAAGGATTGTCTTTACGCTTTATTAAACTACAGTTTTCGATCGAATAGTGTTTGACAACTCGTAGAATGGCAAGGGTTCACCATACTAGGTTTATTTCAGTGCTGTCATTTCAGAGAGCTTGGTCGGCTCATCATTTTCGAAAACACACGGCTATAATTATTATCAAAACTCCCTCAAATGGCCAAGGCTAATGAAAAGAACCCCAATCAGCATTAGACCAACAGGTATTTCACTACACGCCACGTCCATTTCACTTTGATTAAGTACATATAACTTTTTTAGCATTGGTGAACTGATGAGGCTCTATGAAACGTTAGAATTTCAATAAACCTTCTCCACAGGGCTCTTCCAATTTTTCTACTTATCACCCAGATCTCTCAACTTTGCCATTCAATGCTTGCACAACAATGCTAAATGTGAAAACGGCCGTTTTTAAGCTGGAGAAAGCCAGATTATCTGGGTCAAGAAAAGTCAAAGAGGCAAACACCTTTGTTGACTTACCTCCGAAATTTCCTGCAATGTGCGGTAAAATCAACTCAGCCTTGGATAGTAACGCATCATTGCAGACTTAAGCGAAGCTTTCTGATCTTCTTGCTGGAAATCAAGATCTTTTAACATTGATCATCATGTCAAATAAAACGCAAACAATTTAAGTTATGATTTTGCAAAAAATGAAATACGGTTGGAAGCGTAATTTCAGCCAGCCAATCTTACAAAATATAAATGAGGTTAAAGGCTGTCTTAGAAGAGAAAAAGCAGAATTTCATAAGAGTTTCGAGAACTTTATGATGCAAAAAGGGATCAACCAAACATCCGGAAACAACTCACGTTTTGAGCAGAATTTTCCGGTAGAAGTAACTGTTATGGGACATCAATCGAGTTCTTTGTGAGGTATCAGGAAATGCTCAGCCAGATATGGAAAAGGTTACCTATTCGATCGCTATTATAAGGCATGCTTTGGCGATGAATTTGCAAAAGCTGGAATTCTCAAGAAAAAAACGCTTAAATGACAACGACCAGTAAAAATCTCGTGCCTAAAAATTTATTTAGATTCTGTCGGAATATTTCCGCAAACATGTTTACCAAACATCACTGTACAGGTGGCTTTCAACCAAATACTATTAATTTCATATGAATATTTTTGATTCGACTGCGGGATTCATTTTGTTTTGGCATATTCCATATCGTAACTTTTTATCGCATCACTTTGCAGGTGATATAAATGCTATCATTTCGTTTAATTTGCTTCCGCTTAATCCTCCCGTGGTTTATCCGGGGTGACTGCAGTGCGGCATTTATTCTTCCACCCATTGCTGGCAAAAGGTATTCGATTGGTTGGTTTAAATGTCAGCCCCTATTACTGCACACATTAATAGACTCGTGGACTATGGACCCTTGTACTTATCAAATGCTACCAGTAAACCTAATAATAAACGTCATTACCAGTTCGCAGGCGTAATATTTTGACTTTTGGATTGAGGAACGCTCACGGATCGCTAACGGAATTCACTCGTTACGCGCTGCCAGCAGCAACACAGCGGCTGGTAGTGAAATAGGCAGATAAATATTGCCGGCAAAGGTAAGAGAGACGGGAATGGCCATTTCGGGCTTATTAGCCGTCGTCAGCCAGCCCTACCCAACTCCAGGTGGTGCACCACCTGGGCATTCAACCCTTGACCCGTTGATCAGAAGGGCAACGCGCTAACCACTGAGCCACGGACTCGTTGTCTTGCCGGCTTAAATCGGGAATATTGACTTGCATGAGTTGATGATCGCTCAAAGATCGCTAACGAAAGTTACTTGTTCCGCTCTGCCATAAGGCTCACTTTTGTGCCCCACCGGCAGCCGCACGGCGGCTAGGGAGATGAACGTTGCTTGGGAGTGAGCCCCAAAGCTGAACGGGTATAGTGAGTCCCGTACCCGATCGATGAGTATTCCTCAACCAATTTCTACACTCCCAGTCTACCCCACTAGCCACCTTTGTTTTTTGCGGAACTGTTTATCTACCCCTTTGGATTTGTTGTACGGCGAAATCGTACAACAAATGGTAGTAAAATTAAATTCACAGCCTGCGAAGGTTTATTTCTCTCATTATATAAAGAATATTCTGTGCAAAAGAGTTAGCTTGCCAGAGTGCACCATAGGAAACTGGCAAATACGTTCAAAGAGCAAGAAAACCCTGTAAATTTCATGACATTCATAGGAAAAATCTAATAAAATAGAAAACAATATCGTTTAAGAAGCAGACGTAGTCTATAAATGCTTCGATTAATAAACAGCACTATTTAATTTAAAAGTGTTTTTTTAATTTTATATAAATGTGTCTGGGCTTTTTGCTAGTACCTATGTCGGAAGTACGGTATAATATCTGTGCCATATATATATTAGTCAAACAAGCGTGTAACACTCTCTGATGTGGTTAGGATCACAATCGATCCCATTTTGTTTGCCCACCAGCGCGTTAACGAAGCTAAACGAACGTTGTGTCATAGCACACATACCACATATAATGCACAGATATGTGATAAATATATATAACACAAATGGTAGTAATTCTTTCTCAAGAATGGATTTTCGTTTTTCCAACTATAATGATTCTTAAGGAAGGAGGCAAACATCAGTATTCGGTTAACCTTGCACCTGTATTTAAAACAGCATAATTTTTCTCAGATATGGAGGGAGCTGGGTTAACAATATTAACAAAATAAGTTAACAGATTGATTAGTTAACAAAATAAGTAAGCTTTTATTGGATGGAAAATTCGTTTTTTCCTTATGCCAGTTTCTTTTGATTAGCTCAAAGGAGTTTCAAAAAGATTAAGTTCCGGGCTGTAGGCAAGATAAAAAGATAGATTGGCGGTTACATGCGAAGACGCTGCCTGTTGTCTAAAAGTGAGCTTTTTGTTAAAAGCGTTATCAGATCTACAGCTCTGTAGAACGATGAATAGGAGCATTATCATGTTAACTTACGGTAAACATTCAGCGTCGGTAGATCTCATTGTACCCAAAAATATTCCGAACAAACTCAATGATGGTGTCCGTAGTCCACGGGCAGACTAACCATGTTTCGAATTAGATAGCCATGCACACCAATAACCGTTGATAGGTCTTTAATTGAATCATTTGCACTGTGTGTTCCTTGGAAAGTTCTTTATATATATGATCATCTCAATTTGGTTTGCAGGCTGGCCTACAAGGAGGAATCTATCGCAAATGTAAACGCTCTTCCGGAATGAGGACCTATAAACAGCAACTAAAGATTGCTCGTCTTATTTTCCAACTTAAAAACGCATTGATCGGTATTATACCGATTGCTGAGGCCTTGGTGTAGGAAAATATTTGGATATGAAGAAAGGTTTTCTTTTGTCCAAATTCAACTTGCTTCCTCCATAAGAAGACGATTTTAAAGGATTTTTCTTGACAAACCTACATTCTGCGTCCCGAAATCAATTTACAAAAGAAAATAAGGATCCCAAAAAGGGTAAAATAATGCGCAAAAATTTCAATATCGACATACCATGGCAAAGGAAATGAGAAAATTTATGAGAATTTTCGAGTTCCAGGAGATTGCATGAGCAAAGACGAAGTCTGTTCGAGACCCAAAACAATTGTTTTTATTATTCCGAACTTTCAAACACCTACAGGAGCCCACCGTCAGGGGCTAAAAGCATTGCGACACCTATTAGGGTACAAACCAATCAATAATCATTGACGCATGTTTGAAGGTGAATGCGCAGTGCTCTGTACGCCGACAAAAAAATCGATACATCGATTAAATGAGTTCGCATCCGAGGCCCAGGCTTCAATTAGTTTACTAGTTTAGTATTAGTTCAGTATATTTAAGGGTAATAGACATTGCCTTTGAAGATCCTATTTATCAAAATAATTTACTGCAAAATTGCAGTCGAAATACACGTCATTGCAAAGTACTGAATAACATATTGAAGTAGAAAGAAAATTGTTTTAAACAGTCGATTATGGGCATAGTTTCGATGATTACCTATTTAAAATAATATATATCACCGTTATCTGTATGGATGTGCAAAGCTTTTGTATGATGTAGCAGTTCCTTCCTGTAAGAAATTATTTTCGACTCATATTGTTTCTGGCTTGGGTGATGATCCCGACGGCTGCGCAGTTGAAATCATGGCCCGTTTCGTAGGTGTGGGCAGTAAGGTGCGATAACTCGTCACCCTTTTGCACCGCCGAATTACGTTCATGTATCCTCGATTGCAGCATGCATTCAGTCTGACCTGTGTACTTAGGCATCGGTCTCGATACCAGAGTGCAGCTGCTATCTCTGGTGAGTTTGAATACTCAGAATAATCAACAAATTGTTCCGATGTACGAACACACTTCGCCTTTGCACAGGTGAAAATGCATTGCACAAGCACATTGAATAGGAATTCGACGCTGAGGTTGTCAAAAACAGCAATATGCAGGATAATAACCTATCGGAACATTTTTTATTCGGGAAAAATTTCAAAATAATGGCATTTAAATAGTACCAGTCTAGCAATTATTTGGTGTGAATGAATATTCTCTAAGCGGGACAAGTTAAGATCGTCTTCTCCAAGGAGAAAACGTCACATGCCCACGTGATTGGAACTATTTCAAGCAAAGAGAATTCCATCAAGAAATCAAATAATGCTAGCATAATGCTTATCTTTTAAAGCTTCAACAATGCACAAGAATCCAAATACGTCATTCTTATAGGCCGTAGTACTATGGATGTGTGGTCCTGAACGGGACATTCCTAGCACATTTAGAACCTCGGAGACTAAAGAAAGTTGAGCCGTAATCTTAGCTGAATTTAACGGTAACGGCATACATGCGCGTTGCAGAAAATGAAATCATCTTTCGGATGAACCACGAAGAAGGCTTTGCAGTTAAATTTCAATGCTTTGAATAAAAAATACAACGCGAACTTGCGCAGTGGCATAAGTAATCTTGTGCCTAACGTACATACCCGAAGCAAATGACATATATCCTTTTAACTGCAGGCACTGTTATTAATATATATGTAATGTCTGACAGCTGCTTGACAACCGGCTCTGAATCCTGCTGCGATTTAATCCCATCAAAAGTTACCTTTCAGGAAAAATTGTAAATATTCTGGTTAGACAACAGGTCATGCTGCCATTGTACGACATAATTTTTTTCATATTTAATTATTAATAAATTGCTTCATCACTTGCTAAGGATTTTAGGCAACGATGGCTGTACCTGTCAGAAAACATGACAATGTAGTCTTCCAACATGCTAAACTTAATTTTTCCACGATCAAAGTGGCGTTAATCTTGAAGGTCAGCGAAGCTGAAATGCAATGCACCTTATGTCATCTAACTAAAATAGATCAAAAACCAACAGTCACGCGATAATCAGTCCAACTGATAATTTACTGTTAAATTAAATGCATTAAATTGCAAGCATTACATAAATGTTCGAAGTACAATGCCATTGGGTAGAAAGGACAATTTTTCTTTACTAAAGGAGAAATTATGAAAATGCGAAAGGTCATGTCAAATAAGCAAAATCATATTTAGAAGTGCATGTGGTCTGTCAATTCAGACAAAGTATTACATATAGCAAAAAAGAAGCTATAATGTTTTTAAAATATCAGCCTTACATATATGTTTAGTAAATATCCTCTACGTATTAGCGCCTACTGTGTTCTTGTGTCATAGTTAAGTGCGTAATGCCTGAGTACGGTTTCGAAAGTGTTTCCAGGAGAATACGATGTAATTTTCCAGATTTTGTATTTTCATAGATTAGTTTTACCAGTGCACGAAACTTTTTTCTCGATTTCAATGGTAGAAACGTCACACGAATAAACATTTTAGTAGAACGCATGCTGGCAGGCTAGTCAAAAAAGAATAAATTGGAATTCCGTTGTATTACTTTTCAGTTTTTACCGATGTTGGACTGCGCGGAGTGACCTGTTTTCCTTAAAATGTAGGGGAAGACTTTTCAGTTTTCGGTTTCCCACACTAACCGACTGAATAGGTAGGTTCTTTAATTTGTGCTTAGCAAAGCCATCAAAATAAGATATTTCTTGAAAGCATTTGCAGAAACAAAGACTTTTGTCCCTTCGTTTTCCGGTAGAACGCCGTTTTGGTCATTTGCATAGGCTTGCCAACCATAACGCATGATTGTTGACCGAAGACGAAAGGTCTGAGATGCAGGTCCCTCTTATCGACTTCAAAACCGTATCTAATGATCCAGCTCTTAAAAAATTATCTTATATGGTATGTTGAAGACCAATGTCCCGGTTATTCATCCTATTCCAGAGTAAAGTCATGCTACCATTTGAAACGTTTGCTTACCATTTCCACTTCCAAAATGTATCTTGTATGACAAGATGAACATTATTGATCGCATGTTTTAGCTTGTACCCCGTTCCCAATGAGAATTTATCCAAAACACGCGTATGCCCGCCAACTGGTCTTCTAAAAGGATAGATTGTTTGAGACATTATAATCTACCTCCTCAACTGCGGTCATCACGTTGCTTGCGTTAGGTCATATATTGTACTCCGTCAAACACAACGCTGTAAACATGAACGCCCGTCCAACTACTGGGCTTTTTAAAAGCTTCCTTAAATGGCTAGATCCTGTTTTGGGACGCCTACTGCTTTGGGGTTCAGCACAGCTGCTCGCTGATCATCGTTTAAACTCCGTGGCCAAAAAATATATTTTATCTCATAACATTAAAAATCTATCGAAATCCTTTGTCTTTTTCAGGAGCTAAATCACTTAAGACTTATAGACTTTTGATCAGCATATTACAGCATCACTGTTTTCATGACAGTGGGAGTATCGCAAAAAATGATGTCCACCGTGTGCACCGTGGTTTTGTTAGCTCGGCGATGGCAACTTGGGTATGAATTGGTCTATAGCACTAGTTGGTTTGGGCTGCACGCACCGGAGTCTCACCAGACTCAACAAATCTGGGCCAGGAGTCAAGAGCGCAAGGGAAATCAGGGGGCTGCTCCAATCCCAACTGAATAGGAGTGACGTCTAGGACACACTTTCAAGGAGCCATTAAAACCTGACTCTCCGTCCTTAGAGGATGAATAAATTAGGCCGTCAGTGGGAAGCATTCCACGACGTTTCTTTTAAGGCCCCGAGAAGATCAAAAAGTGTTCCATCGTCGGCGCCTGAGTCGACCTCAATGTCTTTCAGTTCACTGTCCCAGCTGCTCAGCCAACCGGGGTGGGATATAGGTGCATGTGATCGGTGCGATCTGAGGCTGCGCATGGACGTTCCAACTACCTCCCCAATTTGTGGCATTCGTTATTGGGTTCGTAGCCCGATTTGCGCGTGTTGTGTCCCAATTTAACTCCCGTCTGGCACGTGTTGGTTGTAGACGAGCTTCAAAAGTCCGTCCCTGCACTATAGTGTCCAGTGGACTGCTGCGCGATGGACAATCTATTGGCACTCACTAACAAACTACTAATTCCCCCAATCTTCATATCCTTAAGTTGATTGCTTTGGGACTTAATGTACTTTTATGACGCGTTAAAGTACCTTTCAATGTCAGTGAGAATCTTCCTCCGCATTGAAGTGATATACACGAGCAAATGTTTTGACAGCAATTGTTTTTAGATGGGAGGCGATTTGCTATTTCACCGATAATACCTACACATTACGCAGATGGGCCCATATCTGAGAGGATTATGTTCTCAGTACATCGCCAATAACGAAAAAGGTTCACCGAATTCACAGTCTTTGATGTAATTTAAGGTAAACATCGACAATGACATTTGTCAAACCCTGTACAAATGCAGCTAAGTACAGAACGTTTGTCAGTAACACATACCACTATATTTCAAATTTATGCCTAATGATTCTTGTCGAAATCGTGAAACCTCAAGAAATAGGTTATCAAACGTGTAAGTTCAAATCAAAAATTCCAACATATAGCCAAATTCTATCAGTTTTTAACAAACTCAAACGCAAAGTCCGCATATCCTTATACCTGAAGCATTTTTTCCCGGATAGGAAGTTGAAACAGGCGTACATAGCAGGATTTACTGGTTCAAACCGATTTCGTGAGGGCTTATCATCTGCAACCCGACTTTGCGAATAGAAGAAGACAGCACGAAATGTCACTGAAAAGAATGATCAGCTCGGAGACGTTAGCTGAAAACTTCAGAGGAAAGGAAAGGTGGAAAAGAGTTAACACAAATCATACTCATGCGTAAATCGAGGTGGGAAGATTACCAGGGCAATTAGAGATTGACCATTGTGGTCTACTTGCTTGCATACGTCGGGTCTCGCCCTCCGCCCGAGTTGTTTCGTGTCCGAACAAGTACTCGGAAAGCTGTTTTGAGGTCAACCGGGTGACCGCTGTCCAGCAGATGTTTAGTAATTAGAAAACCGTGGTATTTTATTTTATTTATTTATTTTAAACAGCCCATTAGGCAACTGTTCAGTGGCCCTGGTTGCAAATTGCCTTCGTGATCAACCCAGTTTGCTTGCAACCACGAGTGCACTTGAATCCATGCACATCAATTGTGGGTAGCACGCCTGATTGATTGGAAGGCTTCTAATAGGACTTAATAGAGACGGGTTCAGCTGCATTGTAGAGATTTTTGTATGGTGCAGCGCAACCGTCGATAGATTTCTGTTTTTTTTGAAATTTAATCCCCCTTGAAAAGGTAAGGAGATCGTCTCATATCAAGTTACTCTATCTTTCCAGAAGCAATATTAATTTGAGCAAGGTAAAAACGTATTTTGGATAGAGCAAGACTTTTTTCAAATTGTATTCGGGCTGACACTTATAAGCCATTCACTGTCGAAAGAAAGCCGGCGTGAGCTCTCGTGAATGGATGTTGCATTGTTCAAATTGCTTATGCCCAAACAGTTTGTCTAACATCAGAAACAACTCCAGTTAAAACCGTTAGCAACCCCTATTCCCTTAACGGCAAACCTCGTTCCATAGGATGAGAGTAAGTCACTATTTTTTCAAACGTACATCCAGGCAAGACCGTCCGAGAGGTTAATGAAATGCACCTTTGACTGACCGGGGGACAAAAATATGTTTGTTTGAAGCCTTTTCCCGGGTATGAATGTAACAGATGTGCACGCAGCAGGATTTATTGGTTCAAACAAATTTTGTGACAGCTTATAAACTGCATTCAGGCTTTGCATAAAATAGAATATGAATATAAGCGCGTTACAGTTTGAATCTGCTAAGAATGTTAATGCATAACAGCACAGGTCATGGTTCAGTGTAAGGAGTGATATGATAAAGAATGTTAACACAAAACATCACACAGTAAAGTTACAAGAGGGGAAGAGTTAACACAAATAACACTTGCGAGTAAATCTGGGCATGAATATTACTAAGGCGATTGGAGATTGCATAGGTTGTGCTTCTCTCATCGTTTATAGGCTGCTTCCAAAGTAGCCGAAGGTCAGAATTCTTCGTGTCCAAACATCTACTTGGAAAGCTGTTTTGAGGGCAATAAATGGACCACTTTCCGAAAGATGATTCGCAATCGAATATCACGTTAGTTCGAAAAGCCAGTAAGACAACTGCTTAGTGGTCCTGGCTGCCAATCGCCTTTGCCTTTGCCCAATATACTTTCAAAAGCAAATGTACTTGACTTCATGCCACCATTTGGGGCGGCATGCAAAGGCAAGACAGCCCTTGCTCGGTTCTTTGGAAGGCTTTTAGTACGAATGATTAAGACGAGTTCAGCTGCATTGTATGTTCTTTGCAAGGTGCAGCGCAACCGTCGCGAGGTTTCTGTTTTTTGTAATTAAATCCCCTTTAAAAGGCAAGGATATAATGTCATATCAAGTAACTCTATCTTTCCGCAACGCAATATCAATTTGAGCAAGGTGAGCACATATTTTTGCTAGGGTACTGTTTAAGAGACAATGGTTTTTTAAAATTTTATGCGGATTGACAAACATAAGACATTCACCGCCGAAAGATAGTCAACGTGGTCAAAATGTCACATGCTGTGGTTACACACCTGTCCGTTGCGTGAAGAAATCGATTTTCTTGTTACCTTCAGTGTAAACCACCATACTGTTTGAATGTCCAATAAGGAATTCGAAATTAAAGCATGTAAATTGAATGAACAATCTAATGCAAACTTAACCAAAGATTGTTCGTCTTGTGACATATTCCCATAATATTGCGAGTACGCCAGGGTGCCGGCTTTTGAGTGCAGTTCGATTTTGATGCCTTTTTAAATTCGAATATAAAAAAATGTACAAATATGTCATTTCTTGTACTAATTGTACAGCTGTTCACGCCTCACTTACATTTTATACACGAAAAAGGTAATCTTTTAATTTTGTGAAAAGGTTTTGGGTTATAAGATTTTTAAGACTGTAAAATGCCAATTCAAATAGCCTCCTATCCATATGTGTAACAAGGGTTCTCATGGAATATGTAACATAATCCTCATCTTGTGCAAAAATTTTCTGAATAAATACACAATATCTGCTTATTAACCTTATATTTTTTCTTATCCAGAAAGAATAGCTTGTAGACTGGAAATCCTAAACGCAAATGCTACGGCGGTTCAGGATCAAAATATTCGGGAATTGGAATAATTTTCTCACACCTAAATAAACCCTTCTTTTGAGAAAAAAGTATAAAGAAGAAGTGATTTATACCGAATCAGTACAAAAGAGCATAATTTTGCTTAATTTTTCTATCAAATCTACCTAAATGTGTAAAGGCATTGAAAATAAATATCACAATCATGTAACGTATGTGTTCATTTTTTATCGAGTGCAGCTTCTGAAAGCAGCTCGAAAGGCATACATTCAAAAACCGGCATCGAGGTGCGTCCGAAATATGCTTACAATAGGCCCCATAATATTGTATATTACAACCCCAAGAAAGTAATCCTTCCTAATCAAAAACACATTTAAGAATTCTGGGAAACTTTGCAGGAGATTGGTCATTTGGAGTATGTCATAGTCTTTGTCTTCAAATTGGGTAACAGGATGAGAATTCACTTTCCTCCTATCGTAGAGATTTTCAGCTGTATGGTTCCAGCACACAAATAGTTCGGATTGTAATGGGGACAGGTGGTATTCTACCAGAATTCTATTTATGTAATATTATTTTAGCTGCTACAACCATTTTCATATAAGTTATTTTAATTCGCCTAGCCTACGCGCCAAAAGGAAACCGATATTTCGAGAGGACAGCTAAGAAAGTAGCAGCCGAATCTGACGAACGAAAGTACAACCTAAATCCCAAGAAGACCACCTTAATTATCACAGCCAAACACAATCAAGTAAGATCTAATTGTTACTCAACTAACCATTTATTAGATATTCGAATGAAGTAGAAGTCATATGAAAAAAGAGCTAAAGAAATAAAATCACACAATGAAGGTAAAAATGTCGCCTCAGGCAAGTATGAAGAGTTTTTACTTAATCGTCTGTAAAAAGCAATTCTTCCCCTTCATTTCACACTGATTAGGTTCGCATTTGAAAGATAACCACATTGGTATTTTTTGCACAGCGAAGGGGTTACAATAAAACCAATCCTTTTATATGTTGTTCTGCACTCGATTTGGACTAAAAGGGGGATAATTCAACATATTTGGAACACATAACCTGGCATAAACGATGTATCTTTTATTTTGTTACCTTAAACGTACTAAAATTAGAACTTGAAATATATGCACACACCGCAGCAGTGGTGAACTTCCCTTGAATTTTGCATGAGCATTTTCCAACGAAGAATTCCTTTAAGTAACCCTTCAAGAGATTATTACCTTCAATATGCATCCTATGCTTTTCTACTTTGTAACAAATATACTTCTGATTGGTTTGAAGACGTTAATGGGTACCGCCACCCAGAGTTGCAGCTGGTCTTGCGCTACCGTTCAGGAGGTACGCATTGTAATTTCTGTATAACGACGAACCTATTCCCGTGTCTCACTTTTGACTAGATAAATAGATTTTCTGCGATGGGCCATGGGGTAGATGCACTGGATCATAAAGTGGACCAGATCGGGACACTACAGGCGTTATTTGGGATGCATAAATTTAAAATGGCCCACACGGAGGTGCGATGACACGCCTAGGCGCAAGCACTAGCTGCGCCCGCCAAATACACCCGATCCGATATTCCTGACTCGTTCTTGACACCGGACCTGGAGGCTGTGAGGGTAGAGAGAGTGCGATAAAGGTTTCGTAAGCAAATGAGCTCACGTGCACCATGTATAGGCCACCTTTGCCGTGGAGTACACGGGCAACGTTGTCGGAATCGACTATCGAATTCTTCTTTCGAACCGCAGTGACTCACGGTAGGTCCGCTTTAAGGGCAAAATGGCTCCTTTCATTTGGCTTGAACCTCTGTTGCGGAGTATTGATATGCACTTGTGGAGAGTAAAATTATAAGTAATTAAAATAATAGACTGAAACTCACCTACGTCGGCCACATTTGCGGTGGGTTGATTGCCAAACCTCTCATAATTGCAAGTTGCGCTTTCCGACAAACACCACATACGGATAGGTTGTCAATAGTAGTGAGTTCGTAAATTTTCGGATCACTTCTTGCACGACCATGCATAACCAGAACAGACTGCTGATAAAAGTTAAAACGCGAGTCCCAGGAATAAATGGAGAAGAAGTAGACGCAATTGCTGGGACAAGAACTTCATTTGATTGTCGTTTCGGATACTGACTCGACCTCATCTTCAAGGTAGCAGTTTCGATGCTGCTTTAATCCTATGACAAGTAATGGCTCATCCTTATCGAGGATAACTGCCCTCGAGTGCGCTAATTGTTTGATTGTCCTTATTTGCTGAAATTTCATCAATCATATTGGGGCTTGGTGTGATGATTGCTCGGCCATTTGGTTCACCAGCACCAGCGTTGGAAAATGTGTTTGCCTGAGCCCTCCCCGCGTGGCCGATTGCTCTGGCCAAACTGAGTCTTAGCACCGAATATGGGTTGGGTAGGTCATTTCACTTGTTAATAGACTGGGGGCCTGTAAACCATGATTCAGGCAACTCGCAGCTCACGTGATTAGCACTTCTTGGTAGGATTTTGGCCCCATGGCACTAAGATTTGTGGCTGATTCTTGACGAATGAACTGAGACTTGAAAATTGGCACCATTTCACCGCACTGTTGCCGCATGTTTGACAATTCGCGTCTAGAACAGTCTTGCAGTTTCTCCGACATATTTGCTTTGCCCGCGACTGCATCATATCCGATAAACAACGCCAGATGTTTCTTGCCGCGGCAGTGGGTAATTTTGTCTCATTACCTGACGCCTAATGGTTGCATCAGTCTGTGTGCGACTTCTACTTCCAAGTGCCGCGAGAAGCCGGCTGAATGCCTCCGAGACATTTTTGAGGTATGAAATCACTCACCAGGTAATGAGGCCAGAAGTCCCACAGCCGCGGCAAGAAAATACTGGAGTTTTTTCAGAAAGAACAGACAATTCATAACAGCATGGGTCATGGTTCAGTGAAAGGAGTGATAAGATGAATGATGCTAACGCAACACATCACACAGTAAAGTTACAAGAGGGGGAAGTGTCAACAGAAATAACACTTGCGAGTAAATATGGGCATGAATATTACTCAGGTGATTGGAGATTGCATAGGTTGTGCTTCTCTCATCGTTTATAGGCTGCTTCCAAAGAGCTGAAGGTCAGAATTCTTCGTGTCCAAACATCTTCTTGGAAATCTGTTTTGAGGACTATAAATGAACCGCTGTCTGAAAGATGTTTCGCTATAGAATACCACGCTAGTTTATTTTTACGTTCGAAAAGCCAGTTAGATAACTGCTCAGTAAGGCTGGCTACCAATCGTCTTTGCCTTTTCCCAATGTACTTTCAAAAGCAAATGGACTTGACTTCATACACACCATTTGGGGCGGCATGCAACGGCAAGACATCCCTTGTTTGGTTCTTTGGAAGGCTTTTAGTATGAATGGTTAAGACGAGTTCAGCTGCATTGTATGTTTTTTGCAAGGTGCAGCGCAAACCTCGCTAGATTTCTGTTTTTTGTAATTTAATGCCCTTTAAAAGGCAAGGATATCGTCTGATATCAAGTTATTCTATCTTTCCGCTAGCTATATCAATTTAAACACGGTGAATAAATATGTTGACTAGGGAAGTGTTCAAAAGCTAGAATTGTGTGTGTTTATGGGGCTGAGACATACACATAATATGCACAGCCTAAAGAGAACCAAAGTGGAGCTGTGCAATAAGGTACCCATCCTAGATGTCCTCATGTTTAGAGAGGATAATTGTTCAATAAGTCACTCAGTTTTTCACAAACCTACTTGGAAAGGGCAAAACTTGCACTTTACAAGCTTTGAGTCCGTACAACGGAAACGAAATCTGCTGCGTACTCTTGTTCAACGAACGAGAAATATTTCCTCTAGTGTTACATAAGATGCAAAAACTGCCCGCATCAAAGCAGTCTCACTTAACTTTGGGTAACCTTAAATTTTTATGCAAAAGTACTGCAACCGCTTATGGCTAAAAATGACGGAACAGTCTGTTTCGAAAAAGCCCGTTATGATATCCGTACCCTTTAAGGGTTAAAGCATTTCTAATGCAATCACGCGACGGTTACGATGCACCGTAGAAAGAACATACAATGCAGTTGAGCTAATCTTAATGAGTCCTACTGACTGAAACCTTCCAATCAACCAGCCAAAGGATGCCTTGCCGTTGCACGCCATCCCAAATTCTATTTCTGAATGCACGTACATTTGCGGATGCAAATACATTAGGCGAACACAAAGGCAATTGGCAACTAGGGCATTGAGCAGTTGCCTAACCGGCTGTTTAAACAATAAAATAAAATACCACGTTTTTCGATTACTAAAAATCTGTCGAACCTTGGTATCTTTGTCGACCTCAAAACAGCTTCCGAGTACTTGTTCGGGCACGAACAAATCGGGTCTTATGCTACTTGGAGGCAACAAAGGGCAAAACCAGACTTATGCAAGCAAGAAGACGTCATGGTCAATCTCTGATTGCCCTGTCAATCTTCTCACCTCGATTAACGCATGGGTATGATTTGTGTAAACTCTTTCCCACCTTTCCTTTCCTCTCTGAATTGTTAAGCTACCGTCTCTGACGTGATCATTCTTTACGTTGAAGTACAGCCCTTGCTGGTATTTTGTTGCTTTTCTGTGAAAGTTCAAATTGCTGTCTAGTTCCTTTCGTTATTTGCGTAATGCAAGGACGGATTGCAGTTCATAGGCTGTCACGGAATTTGTTGGAACCAGTACATCCTGCTGCATAAGTCTGTTTTAAAAGCGTAGTAACTCATCGATTACTTCGTGTCTCGCCTATATTGAGTTACAGTATTTTATAAGAAAAGCAAGCGAAGAAAATATGTATTATGCAGTATGTATTTGCATACCACATGGCTTGAGTATAGAGGAGGATTTATTTTTGTCCCAAATTCACATTTTGTTTCAATAAACAACTTGAACATAAGTATGCGTTCGGAACCTCAATTACTGAAACCTTTTAAGCCAATAAGCCAAACACTCAAATTTCGAGGTACCTCAGTCTTCAGTTTTCATCACTTTGTGCAAACATTGCATGCTTGATGTGTTAAAGAAATGGCTTTTTTCCGAAAACATTTAACAGCAGGTGATGTTCAAATTTAGTGGGACATCGCACAGATTCTTTACTCTATTCCTGTCTAAGACTGGTTTCCAACATTCCTTTAGCGTCCCTGCCTGTCCTGCTGGAAGTCAAAATTTTAAATATGCGAATTCAATTTCAGTTACGCACCTGAATTGTGCTCAACTTCTGCACCTTTTCTCTTCTTCTTTTCAGCCTGGCAAGGAGGCGTGCGAAAAAGAGACCTACTAATGCAGCGATTTCCCAAGGTCAGAAGCAGATTTTGTTTTGCTTTCAGGCTTCTCAACTCCGAGTGACGGAGTGGAGAGGTTTTTCGTCCAAAATCAATACTTTTAAGATTTTAGCTCACGCGAAAGGCATTGCCAATTACCCTTAAATATACTGAACTATATTACGGAATTCCAACACATCTTGCAAGTGGGGAATGTAGTTTCCCTCTAAATTCGCTGCTCTAGGCTTCCAAATTCATGAGTTCAACTGGGGGCCTAGGAAGCCTATGTAGATGGCGTATGCTATAGCTTGGGATAGTATGCGGTATTATCTGTATTTTGACGCTAGTATTGTCCGTAATTTCCAAACTTACCGAACTAAGGTGCAAGCGTAGTTACTGGCCACTAAGGATGGATAATAGGCATAGTGGAAACGGTTATAAAAACCCTTTATCTTACATGTGACCATGCACTAACATCCAGGAAAGGTAAGACTTAGGGCTAGTGTTGGGGTAGAATTGGTATCAGTATTAAAACATGGTTATCGTTCTACACACCTCAGCTCCCAAATGTAGCGCAGGGCCATACGTTGAAATGGTTACGTATACCGTGTTCACTCGCACAGTTAATGTACAATTGTACTTTTTTCTGTACATGTATTTTAATTTTTAGTGAAATTATTTTATCCTTTTCAAACGGTGGGTAAAAACAATGTTACCCTCACTTTATCACATATGGTCCTACTTTAAACGCCAGGAGGGCTGGGTTAAGAGAGTTTTGTATTGCGGGAATGGATCTGGTGTTGGGGGTAGGTGGTTCAATGTAAGGAATAGGATTGTATTTTGGGTTAGCGTTAAACCTATCACACGGATGTAGTTACCTTCTTTAATTTAACGCAACAACACCAAATGTACGGGGTGCTTATACAAGTGTCCAACCACAGGGTTAAACTAAAAATGTAATATTTTTAACCTTCCTCCATTCGCAGCTGCCTGGGTTAGCGTAATGAAAAAGATGTTAACACTTTCTTGCTCATAGAGTATCCTAAACTTTGACTTGGTGGTACGTCGGACGGCAGATACAAGGACTACGGTTGATTGTAATGTAGACTACAAAATCCAGTTTTAACCTAACGAGTTGTCGCCAGAAAGTCCCAGTTGAGTAGTTCGTTTGTCCTGGCTACCGTTAATTAAGTTTGAATAGAGGTGGTAGGGCCCAATTGCTGTAATTAAACCTCAGTCGCAAACATCTGCCTTTAGACAAGAGCACACATGCCACATGAATTACCACGCAGGTTGAAGGAACAAAAGTGTCCATTATCGTTTCATTAGCGCAAGTCATTTTCTGTCGTACGTTGCTTATGAATCAGTTAACCATAAAACTACTTTGGTGTATTTAGCAAAGCTATAATGTTTATCTCAAGCTTTCGGGCACGAACAAATCGAGTCTTACGCTACTTTGAGGCAGCGAAGGGCGAAACCAGACTTATGCAAGCAAGAAGACGTCATGGTCAATCTCTGATTGCCCTGTCAATCTTCCAATCAACCAGCCAAAGGATGTCTTGCCGTTGCACGCCACCCCAAACTGTGTTTCTGAATTCATGTGAACTGGCGAATTCAAAAGGGCCACTGAGCAGTTGCCTAAAGGGCTGTTTAAACAATAAAATAAAATACCACGGTTTTCTATTACTAAACATCTGCTGGACAGCGATCACCCTGTTGACCTCAAAAGAGCTTTTCCGAGTACTTGTTCGGACACGAACAACTCGGGCGGAGGGCGAAACCAGACGTATGCAAGCAAGTAGACCACAATGGTCAATCTCCAATTGCCCTAGTTATCTTCCCACCTCGATTTGTGTTAACTCTTTTCCACCTTTCCTTTCCTCTCTGAAGATTTAAGCTAACGTCTCCGAACTGATCATTTTGTAGTGAAACCTGACCATTGCTGGCACGTATTGACACTGCGCAAATTCAAACTGCTGTCTGCTTCTATTCGTTATCTGTGTTATGCAAAGTCGGGTTGCAGTTGAGATGGCGTCCTGCTGCGAATGGTCGTTTTAAGTATTCTTATTTCTTCAATGCAACTTCTACATACTGGTCACCTGACAGGAACTGACGGACTCATGTGACGTGTACCACGATTCTCGCTGTTCGTGATCAACACTGGCCATGTTTACTGTTCCGCTGTGATAGTAGACAAAAATAACGTTAACTTTGACTCGCAACACGCATTAGATGGCTCTCCGTGTCCGCATGAGCCCGTAACTATCGATCGATTTATCGATCTGGCACCGGCATACATTGTCCTGCGCATTTACCTCCAGAATTGCTTCATTGATCGGCTT
Organism: Schistocephalus solidus; assembly: GCA_017591395.1. Taxonomy (NCBI): domain Eukaryota; kingdom Metazoa; phylum Platyhelminthes; class Cestoda; order Diphyllobothriidea; family Diphyllobothriidae; genus Schistocephalus; species Schistocephalus solidus. The sequence continues at coordinate 22,412 of WEDG01002026.1, read as the reverse complement.
GCCCCCCCCTTTCAGTGTAATTATTTCTTTTTTACTATCTGTCAGGATCGAGTCCTGAATGAGTTTGAAAGCTCAGACTAAGAAGCAAGACTTCTTGTTAACACGTACAGACCTCTGAAACCCCAACTTTCGCATCAACTTGCCAGTAAATATATGCATTAATGACTATGGAATGTGTTGGACGGGAGTTTTTATGCCATAAATTACCCTAGACCCAATTTCACTGCCAGTCGACATGCAGGGTCAAGAAATTGTCGTGTGCAATAACGAGGGAAGAGAAAGTAAAACCGATGCGGAAGTACCTATCTCTGCGGCAATTCGATGCACTATGCACCAAGATAAAACATACATGCTTGGAACTGTGTACTTCCAGGTCCGATTTGGCTGTCTGCCATCTGAGGATCCGGCTGCAGTGACCACGCTTACGTGTGCAAATGCCGTGATCCATTTGGTAAGGCTCGATCCCGCGGATTTTAAAGACTGGGTTTTATTGATGTGTGTTGTTAGATTTTAAAAATTTAACTGAATACCCACTTGAGAGAAACTGCGCGACCGCAATGAAACCTGAATCCAAGACGGCAAAAGCATGGCTTGTTCACAATCAACACTCTAACCACCTAAACTATGGGGTCCAAACAGAAGCCATAAATCTAACCAAATGGGTAAAGTTACCCACACAGCCTTATGGGACAGACGGAAATTCCATCAATTCCCAAGCAGGATTTCCTAAACAAATAATCTAGAATCCACCTGATGAGTTCCAGGCTCATTTAATTAATGGATATTTTTGAGAGGTTCACATTTTCATCTTACCTATTTGTGAGAATATTTTTGGCCTAAAAAAGACCTGAAACCACGATAGCGGAGACCACTGAAAGCCTAGCGTTTGTCACATAGGAACTAAGTTACCCGCCGACGTACTGCAACGTTTGAATCCACCAGTATGACGCTGTAGGCGAAACAGCCCAAACTTTGGCGCACATCTGCTCTACTGATGATGGCATTTACTAGGTACAGACTTAGAATGCTACTGTTACTTTTAACGGTTGAGCTCTCGTGCTGAATACTTTCAAATGCACTCGAGTGAATCATCGGGGCAATGTTGAATACTGTTTTGTCTCTCTTCGTGACATCCATTTTCTAGCGCCTGGGAATGTATTCAATGAAGACAAACCAGGGTCACAAATTGTGCTCACGGTGATAGCGGGGGAACTTAGTCTGATTGGCTCTATTGAGGTTGCGGCTGGTAGCGGGTAGTAGTGAGAGTGAAATGGATGCGCATATGTCCATCAAGGTCACTTTGACTCCTGCATACAAACGTGTGGTTATTTTGAAGTGGCTAACCCCTAGCAACAGCTATTTATGAGATCATGCTGGATGGGCGTCCAGGTTTCCTTGTCAATTTCAAAGCATTGCAGTATGTGTGTAGAGCTCTCTTAAAGCCTTTACCCACACAAGGTAAGTTCGCCTCTGAGTGAAGTCAGAGAACTGTGAAAGAGAGGTTATTCCATACAGAGGGCGGGTGACCCTGCGTTGACAGGGTTAGGGCATGGCGGCAAGCATACGTTAGTTTTCGATAAATTCTCGTCAGGTCTTTATATTCAAAACACTATGTTAGTAAGTCAAATATGCGGATAAGTACGGTTGTCGGGGTGGGGAAGGGGAGAAGAAACAAAATTGTCATCCGTCTTCTGATCATCGTCAGAGGGATGGTGGCCGCCGGGACAGGTAATTAGATGCGGGGTCTGAATTGGTGGCTTTCGGCCACGGTAATGGCGCGCCTGTACGTTTGGGCATACAGGACCGGTTTATGATACCTGATTGTAGCCACATCTGCCGTAGCTAGCAGACGCTGTCCAAGGAATTTTTAATAGCTTGAGGGGACCTTGTAAATCATCCAGAAGGCTTTTCTAGCATCTACGCGATGATCCATGTCTACCATATGCGCGAGAAGAGAGTTTTTATGGTCTTTATTTGACCTTTTCCTAACCATACTGGAAGGTTTCCTCTTATCCTTTCAGACAAATGCCGGCTCGTGCCTCTAGGGAGCCGGTAAAGGAATAAATTCGCATGGAGATGGTCTGGGCTGACAGATTGTTGTTGCCTCTCCATATAGGATGGGTGTAGTATAGAACAGTACATGGGCATCAGCTGCCGGCAAGGTTTTTTATACAGCTTGATATAGGCGTATTAGTAAAAGGTCACTTGCTGCGTCACCTTGAAATGGGACCCTGATGAAAAGGTTACGCAGCAAATGAACTTTTATTGAAGCACCTAAGCCAAGTTGCATCAAAAACATTTCCGGCCGCTGACACCCATATACTGTTCGTTTGTCAGTGGATGTCAATTTTCCTGATCAAAACCGGCAAGACAACTAACCCGTAACTCAATAGTTAGAGCTTTAGACTTCTGATCTACTGGTTGGAGGTTCGATCCTCGAGTGGTGCACCACCTGGGGTTGTTATGGCTGGCTGATGACGGCTAATAAACCAGAAATGACCCTTACCTTCTCCATTGTCTTTGTCGGCATTGTTTATCTGCCTTGACTACTACTACTACTACTTCTACCAGCTACTGTGCGGCTGCTTGCTGGGCTCGAGAGTGAGTCTCAAGGCAGAGCGGAAGGAGTGAGTTCCATTAGTGATTGGTGAGCTTGTGTCAACGAATGTTAAAACTTCTAGCGGTAAACATTCGTTATCTGTAACTTCGCATCGGTCTATACAGTTACATAGATCATGAAATTATTTGAAGTTGCCGGGGTTTATAAGTGTTTTGTGGTTCATACTCATCATTCTAATGCCACCCGAATGGCCAGGTCAGCACGTTGAAGTCTTTGGGACGGGTTAAGTGGAAGGTAGAGTAGGGTGTGAGCAATGTTCATATATAGTGCACTTAAGATGAAACCGTACTGACAAGTACAAGGGGTTAACAATAGTCGTCAGGGCATCGAGAAGGCGCGTGATCACAACGCGAATACGACGTTGGCCAGGGAATAGAGAACGCCTGTATTATTGCCTTCTGACAGCATAGCACTGGATTCACTACCCGTACAGTCAATGCCTCGGCTGCTGCAAGCACCCGTTGACGTAGACCGTTAGAGAAGTTGGATGGGTTCTGGCAGACAACAGGATCGCTTCAGTTATTAGTATTGACTAAGTGGGCTAAAATAGAACACAAAATCGAAGAAGGTTTCACCTTTACCTAGCCAGGCGGGTATCTGTTCACGAAGCCCCCTTTCCAGTGGGGGGGGGAAGTCTGAGGCTGCCCGTGCGTTTGCGGCATGCATACAAAGTATCACGGTTTTAGCGTCGTTTGAAGCCAGCAAATGGACCACCTGAGTGGCTACTACAAGTTCTTCAAATAGCTTAAGAAGCATTATTTTCCTGCCTTGCCTCCTCGGTACTCTACCGGCATTCCAAACAAATAGTCCCTGTCGAAAGCGTTTCTCGGTTTATTTGCAAAGCGTGGTCCCCATTGAAAACGGGGGACGCTAGGAGACCAAGTTCGGAACCGAAGTCATTGCAGCTGCTTCATTCAGTTTAACAATTCATATCAACTTTCGGACCGAGCTTGGAGAAGTTTGCTCCAAAGGATTTAATCTAAGTTCGTGGGTTACTTTCCTCAGAAAATAACTTAGATAAAGGTGTTCACTATTGCATTTAGATTGGCTTTGTAATTGCAAAGATAATGAGCATTTCAATGGAGTCTGTGACAACATTTTGAAGCTCTGTTCCCGGTATTTAGTCCTTAATATATTCGAATAATCACTCAAATGGCAGCGACCCATAAGCCGGCTTCTTTGGCTAAATGCGCCAAGTTTCTTCACCTCCTCTTTTGATGGCACATACAGCCCATAATTTTCTTTTGATAGGTTTAACGGAGATGGTGGACAAAAGTGACTTTATTTGACGCCAAGATATGACGTATATTTCGATATGCCTGTCATTCTTTCTGCATGCAGGCTGATGTCTGTTTGCCCCACGCATTGGTTTTAAGTATTGTGACTGCACTTAATTACTCTGAGCATATCGCATCGATCAGCAAACACCATAATGGTGAAGCTTTTGTTATCGATTAGCGGATTCCTATAATCCTTCGATTACTAAAACCTCACTGACGGAATGCGAAAAGCCCATTCGAGGAGTTTTACATCGATATTTTGGAAGTAAAATATTGCAGTGTTCAACGTGTCAGACTTTTTGAGTTGGGCATCATTCATATGGCTTTGTGGCGCCTTTCCAACTTGCAGCAAAGACGAAAAAGGCTGGAAGGACACGGTCTAAGTTATTAGTCCTCATTGTCTAGCCCTGAGCCACAAAAAAACGGTGGAAGTGCGATCCCAGATGCCTTCAGTGAACCAGGAACAAACAGTTAATCGGGTAAGCAAATCCGCATGAAAAAGAGACGTTGATAGATGTACCTGGATTGCAGACTTCGGCCAGCAGACTAAGATTCAAGGTAGGGGACGTTTATATTAACCTCCTGGTAGGACATGGAACCAGATATTGCCCGTAATAAAGATGGATTTGCACTCTATTCATGGAAGATAAGTGTTTCAGATAAGTTCTGGGTTAAGGCGAAGATTAAGTTAGGGGATAAGGGTAGGATAAGGATTAAGATATGAATTAATGTTAAGGAGTTGACTAGGTTAAGTGAAAGGGTATGTTCACGTTAATGCCTTCCCATCCGAATGTATAGAGCAGGGCAATCTGTATTCCACAGGTGAGCAATCTCATTCCCGTGTCTGGCTTGGGACAAGGTGAGATAACTTAGACGGTATGTGGCCATCAGCATAACTCCATATTTGCGACAAAACATTAACTGTAGCCCTCTGTTCAGACATAAGTTTCTGTTTCGCTTATACAATCTAACTTACTTATGAAGAGGGGCGTCAAACCTCGGCGAGATTAGCTTGTGGATATTTAACAGAGACTGCATTTTCGAGTAACGGAAAGACTTCCATCATACACTCAACAAAGATTATCGACTTAAACTTTTTGAATTGTACGTAGGTTGACATGCCTGCCCAATCGATTTTAAGTGTTCGCAGTGGTTTTGGTTTTGGTCAAATAAGAATATTTTTCAAAATTCCTTATGTTTAACTAAATTACGTTTAAAACTTATTCCTTCCTTCCTCAGATCAATTGCAAAGTATAAAGTGTGAGCTTTCGGATGCCACACATCTAGTTCTGTGCCGTGTGACAGATTATTTATTTTTCAATAATTCGTTTGATGCAATTGTGAAAAAGTCAGTGGCCTTGGTTGGAATCGAACCCATGACAGCGAGGGGAAGGCTTCAATACAGCCAACACTCTAGCCACTTTAGCTGAGAGGCCCCACCGGGAGCCATGAGTTAAATCACACTTGGATCAAGTTACTAACCATGTTTTTGTAAGAGTTCAAACTTTCAAAACATTAGTGTCTACTTGTGAAAAAGCAATGAAAAACCCTTGTTAGGTTTCCGTGAAAAACAATGTAATTTTGACATACGTAAACGTCCCAAACTCTAGTACGTAAAAGGTTTGATACATTCCAAGGTTGTACAAACACATTGGATACGTTTTGACATGCGGGGAAATTCAAGAAGTCTACTTCCCCTATCAACATTTTCAAATGTTAGGCTTTTCAAGGGTTAATTGAAACCGCAAATATCATGTTGTCGATGAAACTGTGAAGGTGCTTGTTTTTGCCTATATATGTAAACTTACTTCATGCGTCTGTTGGCGCGAAATGGAATAAGGAAATTTGATTAAACTGAGTGTTTTATCACCTAGAAAAATGAGTATCTGCAGGTTTTGGACGTGCCAATATTCTTTGTTTAGCAATTCTTTATTTATACACGTCAGGTTTTGAGTGAGGCCACTGAAACTAGTTTGCTGACCAATGCAGAGATTGTCAATTTGCAAAGTCTATTTGAGATTGACATGAAGGGACGTGCACAGGATAAACCATGGTTTTTGCTTTTCGTTTTGATGTGTAAGTAGGTGGGTCATGCATAAAATTGGGAATCAGGAGATCTGAAAATGTCAGCAAGCGTGAAACGGAACCCCCAAAATGCACGTGGACTTGCAAAAGACTCCATGGAAATAAGGAATACTGTTAACGGAACTGGATCCACTTCCGGAAATCCAGTGTCATGCCACCAATATAACGAGGCTTTTCCAATTCCCTTGTCTTTCCTCAAACGTTTTGATTGTAATAAACCTGCCAATAAATGAGAATGAGCGGAACAGAACTTTTCCAGAGGAAGATAACTGGAGAAATGACTGACGGGTGTAAAATAGGGTCTTAAAATTGTCCTGATCTCTGAAAAAAAACCTTTGTTAATGTAAGAGGTTTTACCTGAATAAATGTGATGCCTATAAGCTCCATGCTTTGCAAAATTACCCGATGCCTGTGCATGTAAAGTAAATAATATACCTACTATACCTATTTGATAGGTCCAGAGAACCTTATTCGAAAACGTGACAACTGCGGAGATCTGAAGGGTAGATAAAAGCGAAGTACCCGAAAGTAGAATAATTGCAGATGGTACAGTATTTGGTAACTTCCCGGCTCAAATAGGAAAGGAGATTTTTTTCGTCAGCAAGACGTTTTAGCATGAAAATGGTTGGTACTAGGTTCTGAGCTAAGAGGCACATTTTATTCTAAAATTGGTGGTAATTTGAGAAAAAAAGTTTCGATTAAGCGCGCATTATAGTCTGGATAAAAACCAATTTGCTTTTATTCCTCTATTTGAAAAAGGATTTTAGTTATTGCTGCAAAGAGGTGACCAAAGCCAAAAATCCATAATATTTTGGGAAAAATTGCCCTAATTGTTTTGAGGATGTACGTGATGCTTCATTTGTTTATCCTTGAACACTTAACAGTTAATCTATCGGTCAAGTTAATAATTTCAAAGTGATGTTTGTTGGTTTTTTTCGAATGCTTCAAGATATTCGAAAACTGATTTGTATAGGCAGACTAAATGAAAAGCATTCAATATATTTGCCAGTTCATTCACGTTTTTGCATTCAGGTACGGAAGAATATCCATCGTCTTCTACAGAATCAGTTCAAAGTCATTGTGCTGCTATATATTATCATACCAAAGCCTCTCTGAATTATTGTGTCACATTATGTAGGTCCCGTGCATTTAAATTATTGCTGGTTTATCCTTCGGTCTCACTGCATTATCTTGGGTAATGCAAACACGTGAACATCTCCATTTGGCCTTTAAAGAGCTGATTGTTTTATGTTACTTTGCATTAAAAAGACTTTACAGGTTTCTAAATAGTGCGTATTTATTCATATATTTTTTTCTATAGACCTTAAGAAAGAATAAATGCATCACTATCTTATCCAGGGCTATGAAACTGTCATGCTCTAGATCTTACCCATAAATTATAACATTTTAAGCCAATCACTGTAGCTTTGACTCATGGATTTGAATTCGATCGGTAGCCAGGAAATCCACACAGACGTCGCGTTAAAGTACGATGCTTTCTTATCGTCGGTCCCCACGTTTTATTGAATAACCCACTCAAATGTTTGGTAGTGTCCCTTTTTACAATTCGTCTCTCAAATTATTTAGCAGCATCGGTGGCTGGGTTGGAAGCATGCACAGTCTTAGATGGTTCGACAGGAATTCTACAAAATTTATAAGAATATGCACATTAAACGATCGCAGTTGGATCTTTACACTGCTGCATTTTCAAAAAGCTAATTGACTTTGCTTTTCCACACAACTAGCTGCGTTTATGTTGCAGTAACAAAAAAATCTAAAATATTCGAACGTCTACAGCACTTAAAGAAAATAACTATGAATACAAAAGTTCTCCGCACATAACTCCACACTTATTCAAAAAATGATTTTTACTTATAACGTCCATTTTTCTTTATTCCTTAAAAGTTGACCCTATCGAGGTGCGAAGACAATGATAATAATTTTGGTTGTTCTTTATCGTGAGTGACATTTCTACGAAGGTAACAACCTAAGGAGGATCTTGAAACCTTTTTATTATTAATTGAAATTCAATGGAAATTGAGATGTCTGGCATTTGAACAATGCACCAGCAAAATGTGCCCTTGATATATTTCAAATTAATAAATATTTCTTAAAATAAACATTTAAAAGTATTCTAACGATTAGACCACAGCGCATTCTTTTTGTCATCCATTTTGAGATAGAATTTTTTCCTTTTTAAAAGTAAACAAAGCTAATAAAGATATTGAAATAAAACTCAATGCGTGATTTATTAGTGTATTCCAACTCACTCACCTGCTACTTATCAGATTCACTGCTAATAAATAATCGATGTTAAGAAGAGGATTTGGTATAATTGAATATTTCCTGTGACCCATTTCTGAAAAACTCGGTGGCCTCGGTTGGATTTGAACCCACGCTAGCTTTAGAACAGCCAACGCTCTAGCCAAGCGAGCTACGAGGCCTCACCGGGAGCCATGGGTTTAATCACAATTGGGTCAAGTTACCTGCCCAGCCTACTTCAATGTATGGAAGTACTGCTGGGGCAGTGAGCTTACTGTATCAGAATTGGTGGTCAGCAAACGTTACAGTAGGCTGAGCGGGTAACTTGTCCCAAGTGTGAGTAGACCCGCGTGTCCCGGGGGAGGCCTCGTAGCTCCTGTGGTTAGAGCGTTGGCTGTACTGAAGCCTTCCCCTTGCCGGCGTGGGTTCGTACCTCACCGTGATAGTGTGCACAACGATTTACTGCTTTCAGGGAATAAACGAGGTATGACTGATGAAAATGTCTCAGAATACAAACATGCCCGTTTGTTTGCCTGTTTATTTCCTGCGGCTTTGGCAAACAGAGTTAACTTACTTGCTTACTTCAAAGTATTTTGAGCCCATACGTATGTATGACAGCTGACCATAATGAAAATCTTCGGAGGACACCGCCATGGAAAGAGAAAAAGGAAATCTCCTCACTCTTTTTTGTTGTTAATGTGAACGGTGCATAGATTTTAAACACTGTATTCAATGTACTTTAGCCCTTCGAATATTGATAGTTAGTTAAAATTAACTTGAAGTGCGCCATCAATATGTTGAATCATCAAGTATTCCTGCTGGAAACTTGCGAAGATTTTGCAGTAACTCTGCGATAGCTGGTTGAGTGCAGATTATATATTAATACCAACTCTCGGACTCAAAGTGAGGTATTTACTCCAAGTCTGAAAATTACCTTCAGAGAAAATTAAAAGAGACAAGTAAAAGTGAATATTGTGGGCCGTTAGAATGCATAACACTTAAATGCATAGCACACTTGAAAATGTTTAAAACAGTGCTATCTCTGCTGTCAACCACGAACCCTGTCAACTTTTATCATCTATAAATGTCAAATGACACTCTTTGCCTACGTGCATACCATTATGTCAGGTCTCTGACGTCATTGCACTGCAGCCGGGAAAAGGTTAATCCCATTGGACCCTCTGATTAAGATTCCCAAGCACAGGTAATACCCATAAGTTTAAGATGGTTACGGCTTATCGTCTGCGCGATTTTAAAATCAAAAGCATGTAGTCTTTGAAATTCCATTTTTTTACTAAAAGTGTTCTATATGTTACAGATTTTAATGATGGTTTGGTATCTCCTAATCACCATTTTATGGATTTGTGTTTAAGTAATAATTTCTCCGCATGAATAACGCAATCTCCCATAAAATGTATTAATTTTAGATGGCAAATTCACACATCACGTTAGAAGATAGAACATGACTTTTCTTTTATCCTTACGCTCTATGCCGTGAAGTTGGCTTCCACTTGGGATTGGGTATGACTGGCTGATGACGGCTAATAAGCCAGAAATGGCCATTCCGGTCTCCCTTGTCTTTGTCGGTTCCACCTTATCAACATATGCTACACGTCGCTATGCGACCGCCTACGAGGGCTCTAGTCGGAGCTCCAGGGCACAACGGAACAAACATGTTTTTTAAGCAGATCGGTGAGCCCCACACTATCATCATATTGCCGATCACAACCGACAATAACAACGAACCCGTGGCCCAATGGTAGAGCGCTCGACTCAAATACCAAAGGTCGCGGGTTCGAATCCCAGGTGTGCCACACTTTGGGATTGGGTATGACTGGCTGATGACGGTTTATAAGCCAGAAATGGCCATTCCGGTCTCCCTTGTCTTTGTCGGTTCCACCTTATCAACATATGCTACACGTCGCTATGCGACCGCCTGCGAGGGCTCAAGTCTGAGCTCCAGGGCACAACGGAACATACATGTTCCTTAAGCAGATCGGTGAGCCCCACACTATCATCATATTGCCGATCACAACCGACAAAACAACGAGCCCATGGCCCAATGGTAGAGCGTTCGACTCAAATACCAAAGGTCGCGGGTTCGAATCCCAGGTGTGCCACACTTGGGATTGGGTATGACTGGCTGATGACGGTTTATAAGCCAGAAATGGCCATTCCGGTCTCCCTTGTCTTTGTTGGTTCCACCTTATCAACATATGCTACACGTCGCTATGCGACTGCCTACGAGGGCTCTAGTCTGAGCTTCAGGGAACAACGGAACATGCATGTTTCTTAAGCAGATCGATGAGCCACACACTAGCATATATATATATATATATATATATATATATATATATATGAGAAAAAGTGGCGATCACGGGAACCATGGTTATATTTTCCTGACGTTTCGAAATCAAACAAGATTTCCTCGTCGGAGTTAAGTATTGAGAGAGCAAGAACAACATGATGGACGAGACGGTGAAACGGAGACATCTCAGCCAGCTCTTAAAATTCTGCCTGAAGACGTTCTTCACTTTCGAAGGAATGACGTATGAGCATTTCAAGGGGACGCCAATGGGATCGCCACTCTTGGGCTTCATCGCAGAGACAGTACTCCAAAACGTAAAGACCCTGGTTTTCGCAAATTACAAACCGAAATTCTGGACTCGGTATGTTCACGATATCTTTGTCATCATCGAGTGGGAAATGGTCAATGAATTTCATGACAGCCTGAACTCTGTTTTCCCTGACATCCAGTTTACAATGGAGGTGGAATTCTACAACCAGCTGCCATTCCTAGACGTTCTCGTCTATCGAAAACCCAGTGGGGACCTTAAAACGACGTTGTATAGGAAGGCCACCAGTACCCGCCAAATCCTGATCTACCATAGCAAACACCCGTTATGCCACAAACGCAGTTGTGTTTTGAACACTTTACAAGAGGGATTAAAACACGGCACGAGCCAGCCGAAAGAAAGGCAGAACTTCGTTACCTCCAACGCCTCTTCATGGTCAATGGGTATCCCCGCAACTTCATCGAACGCAGCAGACAGTGCAGGCAAAACCGAAGGCCAGCAACCGAACAGCCAAAGATATGGCGAGCGTTGCCATACATTGACGGTGTTTCGGAGGCGGTCTCCCGTCTCCTAAGACCGATGGGGATCGGCATCGCCCACCGGCCGGAGTCAACCATTCGACATCTTGTTATGAGGCCTAAGTCCCCCCTGCCCCGAGGTGAAACAACAAACGTCATCTGCCGGCTTCAATGCAATTTCTGCGCAGTCAACTACATTGGAGAGACCGGAAAACGGCTACAAACCATAGTCGGAGAACACATGAGGGCAATAAGAAGAATGGATCCATTATCTTTGGTGGTGGAACACTGCGCAGACTCTGGACATACGTTCACATTCCAGAAGGCTGAAATTCGGGGTCGGGGAAGTGACCGCATGGCAAGGGAAACATTCGAGTCCTGACACACGAGAATATCCTTCATCAATCGTTGTGTTACGCTTCTTACGGCCTACCAAGCCCGCCGGACGCAGCTCGATGATCAAAAGAGACAACGGGAACATGGGCCTAACGTGCATCCGAACATCGGTGAGTCCATGGTGCACACGCACGCAATCGCAACACAACCCTGACCCGACGAATGAACAGTAATCACCTCGGCCAGCTCAGCCACTTATCCGGCAGGTGCAAATACACAGGGAGGTGCGATTGAAACCAATATTAACAGCCGTGGACGGCAATTTCGGACGATGGGGGTACTGACGACTACTGCCAACGTATTTGAGTCGAACGCTCTACCATTGAGCCATGGGCTCGTTGTTTTGTCGGTTGTGATCGGGGATATGATGATAGTGTGGGGCTCACCGATCTGCTTAAGGAACATGTATGTTCCGTTGTGCCCTGGAGCTCAGACTAGAGCCCTCGCAGGCGGTCGCATAGCGACGTGTAGCGTATGCTGATAAGGTGGAACTGACAAAGACAAGGGAGACCGGAATGGCCATTTCTAGCTTATTAGCCGTCATCAGCCAGTCATCAGGTTTGCCACACTTGGGATTGGGTATGACTGGCTGATGACGCCTAATAAGCCAGAAATGGCCATTCCGGTCTCCCTTGTCTTTGTCGGTTTCATTCTATCATATGCTACACGTCGTTTTGCGACCGCCTGCGAGGGCTCAAGTCTGAGCTCCAGGGCACAACGGAACATACATGTTCCTAAAGCAGATCGGTGAGCCCCACACCATTATCATATTCCAGATCACAACCGACAAAACAACGATCATGGCTCAATAGTAGAGCGTTCGACTCAAAACTCAAAGGTCGCGGGTTCGAATCCCAGGTGTGCCACACTTGGGATTGGGTATGACTGGCTGATGACGGCTAATAAGCCAGAAATGGCCATTCCGGTCTCCCTTGTCTTTGTCGGTTCCATTCCATCATATGCTACACGTCGCTATGCGACCGCATGCGAGGGCTCTAGTCTGAGCTCCAGGGCACAACGGAACATACATGTTCCTTAAGCAGATCGGTGAGCCCCACACTATTATATATATATATATATATATATATATATATATATATATATATATGACAAAGACGTTATACCGTTCTTCCGACATAGATACTAGCTAAAAGCCCAGACATGTGTTTCGCCGATGTTTCTGCTGCTGCGTGACACAGCAACTAGGGGTTCGGCTACTCAGTGGGTCCCCCAGCGTTCTCTATGCGGTTTCTGGTATATGGACTCCAGAGAATAATCAAGGAAATAATGTCTGAAATTATAATGTGCAGGACATGGAGTCAGGTGATTCGAACATGACTGGAGGACCCACTGAGGAGCTCGAACCCCTCGATGTTGTGTCACACAGCAGCAGAAACATCGGTGAAACACGTATCTGGGCTTTTAGCTAGTATCTTTGACGGAAGAACGGTATAACGTCTTTTTGTCATATAAGATTCATACTACTTGTAGTACTACTTGTTTGTAGAATGGGCATTACATGGTTATTCCACAGTGATTGATTGTATTTGACCCAAATGTTCATTGAAATTTCGGGTCTGACCCTAAAAAGTCATGTCCGAATCACCTGACTCCATGTCCTGCACTAAATAATTTCAGAAATTATTTACCCGATATATATATATATATATGATAGTGTGTGGCTCACCGATCTGCTTAAGGAACATTTATGTTCTGTTGTGCCCTGGAACTCAGACTGGAGTACTCACAGGCAGTCGCATAGCGACGTGTAGCATATGTTGATAATGTGGAACCGACAAAGACAAGGGAGACCGGAATGGCCATTTCTGGCTTATTAGCCATCATCAGCCAGTCATACCCAATCCCAAGTGTGGAACACCTGGGATTCGATTTGCGGGGCAGTGAGGAGAATGGACCCATTGTCCCTGGTGGCGGATCACTGTGCACATTCTGGGCACACGTTCGCCTTCCAAAATGCCGAAATCCTGGTTCGAGGAAATGACCGCGTAACCAGGGAAACAATCGAAGCCTGGCACACTGAACCTACTTCGATCAACCGTTGTGTCGCCCTTCGGGCAGCCTATCAGGCTCTCCTGGCGCAGCTCATCGAATGTAAGAGCAAACACGGAATTAGGCCAAACGTGAATTCCACCGCGGGAGAGCCTAGGACGGATATGCATCTAACCACGCCACAATTCGGGGCCGACGAAGGCGCAATCATGATCACCGCCGCATCAATTACTACTTCGACAGACGAGGAGGCATGCACTCAGGACACAAACATGACTATCGACCCAGGGCGCCAATTAAGGTCAATGCGGACCCAGACAATGGCCGCCCCCCTCAACGAGAGACATGTCAACTGACAGCAATTTCCTCCTCCCCCCCTTTCTTCACCCCGGTGACGACAGAGATGATTCCTGTGTGTATGCCGGCAAAGAACGCCAAAGCCAATTAAGGACTCCCCCACCCCGTCCTCCCATAGTGCACACTGTTAAGATAAACCCGTCCAATCAACGCTGTGTTCCAAAAATGGCTATCACCCCCTATAAATACTGTGAGACGCGGTACGATACTCACCTCCGACGATGGAAGCTTGTATGCTTTTGAAACGTCAGGACAATACACCTATAGTCCCTGAGATCGCCTTTTCTTCTCATTTATGTCAGGGGACACGCATTTTCGCTTCTATTGATGAGGCACAAGGATAATGATCACTGAAATCGGATGAAAATATTGTCGTTGTTCCCGCTGACAAAGGTGGTGGTACTGTTATCAGGGATAAATATGACTACGTTAATAAGGCTAACAACATCTTCAATGATATTGAGGCCTATAATCTTCTTGCCGAAGACCCGACAAAAAAGCAAACCGCAGCCATCAAGAAAAAGGCCAATGAGCTCGCTCGTCTGAAAGTCATAAGTTCAGCTGACTCAAAGTTTATGACCCTCGGAGATCCCCGTATCGCACGCGCATACGGTCTACCGAAAGTGCACAAACCGGATGTCCCACTGATCGGATCACCTACGTACAACATAGCTAAGTGGTTGTACAGGCACCTGAAGCAGCTAACACATGGATCCGAATACAGCATTAACAACTCTCACGCATTTCTCCAAAGGATCAAAGGCCTCAAAGTAAGAACTGATGTATGCATCTTGTCTTTCGACGTCGTTGCCTTGTTTTCTTCCATACCACATGACTTGGCAATTGAATGCGTAGCTCAACGCCTACAGAACAATCCCGTTGAAATTCCAACGCAGCATATTATAGAACTGCTCAAACTCTGCCTTAGGAACTACTACTGTCAATTCGACAATAAGTACTACCAACAGGTAAAGGGCACCCCGATGGGCTCGCCAATATCAGGACTACTCGCTGAATTGGTTTTGCAACGACTAGAAGAAGATTTTTTCCAAACTCTCAAGCCCAAAATCTGGCTTCGACAAGTAGATGACACCTTTGTCGTAATAAAGAACTGCGAAGTTGAGCAACTGCATCAGAGGCTGAATGGTGTTTTCCCAGTCATACAGTTCACTCGTGAAGAGGCAGTAGGAGACATGATGGTAGTCTCGCAACAAGCATCCATAGGAAGGGATCTAATGCTGAGATTATCCTCCAGTATGGAAGCAACCACCCAGCAGCTCATAAAGAAGCTGCGTCCGAACTCTTTTCCACCGGGCATACCGTTACTGCAACAGCGATGATATCCTTAAAAAAGAGCTCGCTTACCTATATCTGTTGTTTCGGTGTAACGGGTATCCAGTTAGTTTCGTAAAGAACTGCCTCAGGCACAAGGCCCAACTGCAAGGCCCCACCCCAAACGGAGAAATTGTGGCACGAAAATTCTACTCCCTGCCTTATATGAAGGGGGCCTCTGAGGTAATCGCTCGGCAGTTGAATCGCCTTGGTATACACGTCGCTCACAAGCCAGCATCCTCACTACGCACCACACTATCCCGAATAATGGATCCCATCCCCAAAATTCAACAAACCAACGTAATTTATCGCATCCCGTGCGCAAATTGCTCTTGTGTTTATATTGGGCATACGGGTCGACGCCTGGGCACCCGCATTAATGAGCACAAACTAGCCGTCCGCCGCCGAGACCCTTTGTCCCTCATATTTGCGCACGCACTCGAGTGCGATCATCGATTCAATTGGGAAGAAACTGAGGTCGCTGCCATGGCCAACACAAAAGGAGCGAGAGAAGTCCTGGTACTCCTGTGCGGGCAGTATCATCCGCCATGTTGACCTGGACATCCATTATGAGGGTCTACGTTTACGACTCACCGCCCCCCGTCTAAATGCCACATCAATTACCGGCAACCCAGCCACCCGGAATCCAAATGATCCACCATCCACCCTCTCCCTGCAGCACCAGGAACCGCAGTTGTTCCACCTCCCCCTTCCCCTAGCTCAAAATCCAACATGACTCAACTTATGCAAGCCAATGGTCTGTTGGCCCTGTCACGCCAGCCTGTCTAGTGCGATATTCTAACACTCACTTTTATTTATTATGTCTGAAGACGGGTTGGTGTGACCAGCTCGAAAATTCACGAGTACAACTCGCATTTTCCGAAGAACCCCTTACTCTTTTCATATATATATATATATATATATGATAATGTGGGGCTCACCGATCTGCTTAAGGAACATGTATGTTCCGTTGTGCCCTGGAGCTCAGACTAGAGCTCTCGCGAGCGATCGCATAGCGACGTGTAGCATATGATGAAATGGAACCGACAAATACAAGGGAGACCGGAATGGCCATTTCTGGCTTATTAGCCGTCATCAGCCAGTCATACCCAATCCCAAGTGTGGCACACCTGGGATTCGAACCCACGACCTTAGTATTTGAGTCGAACGCTCTACCATTGAGCCACGGGCTCGTTGTTTTGTCGGTTGTGATCGGGAATATGATGATAATGTGGGGCTCACCGATCTGCTTAAGGAACATGTATGTTCCGTTGTGCCCTGGAGCTCAGACTTTGACTCTTTGTCTGTTCCATTTCATCATATATATGTATATATACTCAAGACGTATGTAAATTCTGTAAATAGCTCATTATTCCATTCCCCATGTAATTGATACGGCCTGAATATGAATTACCGTAACTATGTATTTTCCAACTCACTTTTCAATTGAAACATGGGAGTTCTTGCAGAATTCCACAAATGCTTTTTAACGATCTAGAAATATAACTTAGCTTCCATTCTTTACAAAAGAACTGAGAGTCTTTTATATTATTCATAAGAGATTATAGCCAAAGGTTTGGATATTATATTTTTACTACTTTCTAATATGAAGCACCCGAATAAAAACTCTCAACTTTCTCATTACAGAGTTCTTAGCTTCAGTGATTCCACGAGCATATGCTTAGGATTAAAACACTGAGGGTAGCCAATGTAGGTCGGTTCTATCTTGCTTCTTCTCGAGAGTTTATACCTACTCTGGTCATCCAGACATGTTCTGAAAAAAACTAATTTAACTACTACTACTTTTACTACTAGTGGTACTATTATTGCGTCTACTATTACTGCTACTACTACTAGTACTACAACTTTTACTGCTACTATGAGTACTTCATTTACTTATCTACTCAGCTGAATTGTTGATGGTGTCAGAACGTCAAAACAGGTAAGCAAAAGTAGTTTTTGCTCTACCTGTGTTACCAAGTGATGTCCCAATCCTTAGTTCTAACTGTTAATTAAACAAAGTTGCGCTCTCCTTGACATTGGCAAAAGAATCTTCAACGTTTTTGGAAGGAAAATACAAACGATCGGAACATTACAATTTGCTTACCAAAACATTATAATTTGTTTACTGGACGATAACTTATCCAGCTCATTAATATGGATGTACATTTGTCACCGAAGTGGGCTTTTTACTTCAACGAACATTTGAAGAAAGTCATATATTCCAAGCACCCTTTCGTTTACATCTCTCTTATTCAACTGAATCAAAGCAGGAGTCTTTGGCCTCTACGAGAGAGACCAAAGCAAAGAATTCGACAGGGGAAAAAGAATTCGCTCTTCCATTGAAACGCTTTTAAACGTGTTGACTCTTTGAAATCCGACTGCCACTGCCAGTTTTATCTCCTTTACCCCAGGACTTCATTTAGAAGTGTTTTATTGTATGTTAACTCCATTGATGCTCCTCAGTGTTTCTCGATAGAGTATTTAAGGTGTTATGATGTACAAAGAAAAGCCACAAAATATCACCCGCGTTCAACATTGTCCTCTTTTATAGGCAGGATGGCCTTACTTACTTACTTACTTACCGTAACCGAGCAGTGAACTTCCATCCACCCCATGTCCTCTTTCTTAGCCTGTTTTCTGGTCGCAGATTCATATTTTTGCCGTTTATTTAAACAAATTCGATGTTCTTCTCTATGTCGTCGAGCATAAGGTCTTCTTCAGCAGTACAATGCTTTTGTAAATTTAAATGTCTTTTTGAAACCATGCACAAAATTACACTTTTTTATACTGGTAAAGTTACTTTTTCTCCTCTAAATTTTATGCTAGAAGAAATGGTAGATTTCGGTTCAGAAAAACTTTCTAAATTGTCGGCTGTAGGACTTGCATCCAAGTTCTGCAACTTGCATGATGCATAAAATGTGTCTAAACAAAACCACATATGTCGTGATGCTGGGAGGAAGACGTAACAAAGTGCTCAAAAAATTGTGCGATGGATGTGGATCATGTTGTAAACTTTAAAGGAAACCTGACTAGCTTCACGGATAGGATGTATTATGAATGAACATCTAACAGTCTTAAAATTCTCATAATTAGACTCTTTTATAATCGTAAGTTAACCTATCTTAAAGCATAAAAGTTGTTGTGGACGTACTTTTCTAGCGAACGAGCACAATAAAATATATTTTTGTGCATTTTTTCCATAAATATATAAACATTTATAAATATACGGTAAAGTAATCATAGTAATGCATACCCATCAAGTTACCCTTTTTTAAAGTATCTTTGAAGTACACTGCATAATAATAAATAGTTAATCTTTAATTAGGTATTTTGTTTGAATCGAGAACACGTTTCTGAATTTGATTGATATTTCATGAGATAGAATATCTTCTGCAAATCCATTTTTGACCTATGCAATGACGAGTATAAAATTAAAAGGGGTAAGGAAACTTTCGTAGTAAAGTTCATACCTTCTATACAATAGGATTTTAGTGGCAAACGTTGAGTGCATGCTAACATCGTCACTACTGATTCGTGAGCAAGCAGATGGCTGCTAAGCAGAATCTTATGCTACACACAAGAGAGAACTGTTTGAACACGATTCACCTTCTTGCCAGGTTGTGCGATCACGAATCCAATCTTTCCGTCAATTTAACAACCTGCATTTGATTTCCCAGGTGTCCTTTGGTTATAACACTGAAACCTTGAGAATCAACTACCAAACACCCTTTTCACGATGAAAGTAGTAGAACGTCACGTCTGGCTACGCATCGTTATTCAGGACAACCTGGCAGAGGACAAATGATAAGAAGTTAGCTGTTATGCAAAGAAATCGTCACAACTTCAAAGGATGTACGAAATGAAACCAAAAGCATGGCTGCCTACACAGACGTTCTTCTAAGACACTCGATAAAACATCACTTGAAGCATTATTTCTTGGTGCTAAATTCTGCATGCCTCGTCGTAAATTTAACCAGTTGAAATTAGAAACCGTGGTACAGAAGCTCTGGAATCAAATGTCCAATCTAAACCCCGTCTCCGCAGAGTGTGCCCAACACTTTAAATCAACACTGTCGGGTATAATTTATCATTGCCTGAAAAAGAGACCACAAAGCCTGGAACTGTCGACAAAATCACACGTTGAGAAGTTAAAACAGCTTCGACAACTAGATCCGATAAAGGAACAGACGTCATTATAATGGAAAGATTGAACTATGTGGCAAAAATGCAGTCCATCCATCGAGACAAAATGGATAAAAGTAGAAAAATAAATGGATTGCACGGAAGGAGAAGAGGTACAGCAGACTGACTGCTTAAAAAGACTCCAAGCGTGGGGTCTCATAAGCGACCGTGACCTCGAAACGCCTCTGTCCTGTATGGTATCCCGAAGGTCCGCAAAGACGGCCTGCTCATTCGTCCGATTGTGCCATGCAAAACACTCCGTATTATGCAATCTCAACGTGGTAAGCAAGGAAAAGAAAGCCCGTAGAACATCAGCTAGCACCCCATAGCTATCCAAATACCTTCGTTTTCACTAACAACGTCAACGAAATTAACTTCCAGGGCAGGAGGATGTTCTCGTTAGACGTCTTGTCACGAGACATTCGAAAATATCTGCAATCACCCATTGATTTATCAGCCTGTAATAGAAATAAAAAAATACACTAAGGAAATAATTACTATCATGCATACTGAATGTGCAATTCCTTTTTGACAGCCAACAGACTGTGGATACAAGCTAAAACGAGAGTCTTAGGAAGTAATTGACAGGAAGACGCGATCGCAGAAACAAGAACTTCATTTGTTTGTTTGTTTGGTGGGTTGATTGCCAAACCTCTCATAATTGCAAGTTGCGCATCTGATATGTCACTGCTTTCCAAAAAAAACTACATGCAGATAGGTTGTCAATAGTAGTAATTTTGCGAAAGTTTAGATCAATTCTTGCACGATCATATATAACCAAAACAGCTAAAACACGAGTCACAGGAAGTAATTGAGAGGAAGACGCAATCGCAGAAACAAGAACTTCATTTGTTTGTCGTTTCGGATTCTGATTTGACCTCATCTTCAGAGGTAGTATCAGCTACGACGAATTCGTACATAGAGAGTTGCAGTGTTTATAGGATGCAGTTGCGATGCTGCTGTAATCCTATGGAAGGAAATGACTCATCTCCATCGAGGATAACTGTCCTCTAGTGTGTTAATTGTTTGATTGTGGGCATGTAGGTCCTTATTTGCTGAAATTTCATCAATCATATTGGGGCTTGGTGTGATGATTGCTGGGCCATCTTGCTCACCGGCACCAGCATTGGAAAATGTGTTTGCCTGAGCCCTCCCCGCTTGGCCGAGTGATCTGGCCAAACTGAGTCTTAACACCGAATATGGGTTGGGTTGGTCATTTCATTTGTTAATAGACTGGGGTCCTGAAAACCATGATTCAGGCAACTCTCAGCTCACGCGATTAGCACTTCTTGTGAGGATTTCGGCCCGATGGCACTGAATTGTGTGGGTGATTCTCGCTGAATGAGCTGAGACTTGAGAATTAGCACCATTTCACCGCACTGTTGCCGCATGTTTGACAATTCGCGTCTAAAACAGTCTTGCAGTTTACCCGATATATTTGCTTTGCCCGTAACTGCATCATATCCGATAAACAACGCCAGATGTTTCTTGCCGCGGCAGTGGGTCCTTCAGTCTCCTTACCTGACGCCGAATAGTGACTTCCGGTCTGTGTACGACTCCGACTCCAAGTGGCGTGAGATGGCGACTTACGGCCTCCGATGCATTATTTGACGTATGGAACCGGATGCCAATATTTAGGTTCGGTTCAATTTTGTCGTTTATCTCGTTTGCTCATGCACCGGTTGACGAAGTTTCATGGGAATTCGGGAGGGAAATCATCCTTGATGAAGGTGTGCAGTAGCATAGCGACTGCATCCTATAACTTGTGGTGTGCCCAGTGTACAAATTACCCTATTTGATGATATGTCTGAAGATGGGTTCAAAATTGGAATCAGAAATGCCAGACGCATAAACTCTTTAACCCAACGATCGCGTCTACTTCTCAATTACGTTCTGGGACTCGCATTTTTGCTTGTATCGACAAAGAGATATTTTTGTTATGGGCTCACCTCTTGGACCTCTCTTGGATGCTGTCTTCATGGGCACGCTGTAAAAATTTCAACTAGGTAATCAATTCAATAAGCTAAAACACTATGGTCGCTACCTTTACGATTTCTTTGCCACAACAGGGTCAGGCACATCCACTCATGAAGGCACGTTCACTTCTTTTCTTAGACATCCTATAAAGCCGAGGACCCGACGCTAGTGTCCGAATGAGCGTTTATCGAAAAAAAAACTGGTCTAGACAATATACGAAATTCGGCAATTTCGTACCCAACAGACACGCAAGCCTGTTCACTGCTTGAGGCAAAGAGCTAAAAAGATTCGTTCTGTGGACAGTATGAAAAAAGGGTTTCAAAATATCCAGTACCTTCTTCACGAGAAAGGGTATCCAGCTAGATTTATTACATCGAAAAACCCTGCACACTTGCTGCACAAAACAAAACCCTATTTCTTAAAGTGAACTCCTGGGATGACGCCTTAACCAAGCCATTTCATGAACCTTCCCAGCAGCGACAGTTCGTATAGTATTCTCAGCCAACCTGGTTTTACCCAGAGTAGGTAAGGATAGGTTGTCAGCTAGGACCACCTCCATGTGCATCTACTCATTTACTTGCTCCTGTGGAGCGGGTTATATTGATCGAACGAGTTGGCACCTGTCAAAAGAATAAGCGGACACCTCCCGGCCTGGGAGAGAAAAAGCGAGGTTGAAAGCATAAACAACCCTATGCGTACACACATGGTTTATTCCGGGCATCGTATGGACATCAGCGAAGCCTTCCGTGTGGCTTTGAAGGTTCCAGCAAACTGCTCCAAATCACTCGATCAGCATCAGCCGGCAACAGCAGAA